>ML399924.1:0-14900 GCA_005239525.1 Nicotiana knightiana | reverse complement strand
CTCCCTCCCACGGCATCGGGCTTGAAAACGACACACGAAAAATATTGTAATCGGGCGGAATTCGTATTTTATGGACTTATAAGGCCAAAAAGTGTAATTAGGTCATGGTGGGGTGGTGACTATGGTTCCTTAGGTCGTATTGGATATACCAGAAAAATATTAGGCGATCTTGTTTTGACTCCGTCCAACGGCGTCAGGCATGGGCCACGGCACACGAAAAATAGTGGAATCGGGCAGAATTCCGGTTTTATGGCCGTAAAATGTCAAAAAATGTAATTTGTTCATGGAGGGGCGGTGTCTACGGTTCCTTAGGTTATATTTGATATCCCGGATAAATATTAGGCGATCCGGTTTTGGCTCCATCCCACGGCGTCGAGCTTGGGCCACGGCACATGAAATATAGTGGAATCGGCGGAATTCTGGTTTTACGGCCGTAAAATGCCAAAAAATATAATTTGGTCATGGCACAGTGGTGACTATGGTTGCTTAGCTCGTATTTGATGTCCCATACAAATATTAGGCAATCCGCTTCCGGCTCCGTCCCACGACGTCGGGCTTGGACCACGGGATACGAAAAATTGTGGAATCAGGCGGAATTTCGGTTTTATGGTCGTAAAATGCCAAAAAATGTAATTTGGTCATGGCGGGGCAGTGTCTACGGTTCCTTAGGTCGTATTTGATATCTCGGATAAATATTAGGCGATCTGGTTTTGGCTCCGTCCCACGGCACACGAAAAATAGTGGAATCGGACGAAATTCCGGTTTTATGGCCGTAAAAAGCCAAAACATATAATTTGGTCATGACGCAGCCGTGACTATGGTTCCTTAGGTTTTATTTAATGTCCCAGACAAATATTAGGTGATCCGGTTCCGGCTCCATTCCACGACGTCAGGCTTGGACCACGACACACGAAAAATAGTGGAGTCGAGCGGAATTCTGGTTTTATGGCAGTAAAATGCCAAAACATGTAATTTGGTCATGGGGGGTAGTGACTATGGTTCCTTAGGTCGCATTTTATGTCCCGGACAAATATTAGGCGATCCGGTTCCGGCTTCATCCCACGGCGTCGGGCTTGGGCCACGACACACGAAAAATATTAGAATCGGGTGGAATTCAGGTTTTATGGACATAAAATGTAATTTGGCCATGGATCGGCGGTGACTATGGTTCCTTTGGTCGTATTTGATGTCCCCGATAAATTTTAGGCGATCCGGTTTCGTCTCTGTCCCACGACGTCGAGCTTGGACCACGACACACGAAAAATATTGGAATCGAGCAGAATTCCGGTTTTCTGGTTTTAAAAAGCCAAAAAATGTAATTTGGTCATGGCAAGGCGGTGACTATGGTTCCTTAGATCGCATTTGATGTCATGGATAAATATTATGAGATCTTGTTCCGGCTCCGTCCCACGACGTCGGGCTTGGGCCACGGCACACGAAAAATATTTGAATCGGACAGAATTCCGTTTTTATGGCTATAAAATGCCAAAATATGTAATTTTGTCATGGAGGGGCGATGAATATGGTTCCTTAGGTCGTATTTATTGTCCCGGAAAAATATTAGGTGATCCGGTTCCGGCGGAATTTTGATTTTATGGCCGTAAAATTCCAAAAAGGGTAATTTGGTCATCGCGGGGCGGTGATAATGGTTCCTTAGGTCATATTTGATATCCCCGACAAATATTAGGCGATCGGGTTTTGGCTCCCTCCCACGGCGCCGGGCTTGGGCTACGACACACGAAATATAGTAGAATCGGGTGGAATTCCAGTTGTATGGCCATAAAAAGCCAAAAAATGTAATTTGGTCATGGCGCAGTGGTGCTTATGGTTCCTTAGGTCGTATTTGATGTCCCAAAAATATTAGGCGATCCGGTTTCGACTCCATCCCACGACGTCAGGCTTGGACCACGGCACACGAAACATAGTGGAATCGAGCGGAATTCCGGTTTTATGGCCGTTGCCAAAAAATGTTATTTGGACATGGCGGGGCAGTGAATATTGTTATTTAGGTCGCATTTGATGTCCCGGAAAATAATATTGGGCAATCCGGTTCCGGCTCCATCCCACGGCGTCGGGTTTGGACCACGGCACGCGAAAAATATTGGAATCAGGCAAAGTATAGGTTTTATACCCATAAAATGCCAAAAAGTGTAATTTGGTCATGGCTCGGCGGTGACTATGATTCCTTTGGTCTTATTTGATGTCTCAGATAAATATTAGGCGACCCGGTTCCGCTCCGTCCCACGGCGTCAGGCTTGGACAACGACACACAAAAAATATTGGAACCGAGCAGAATTCCGGTTTTATGGCCATAAAATGACAAAAAATGTAATTTGGTCATGGAGGGGTGGTGACTATGGTTCCTTAGATCGTATTTGATATCCCGGACAAAATTAGGCGGTCCGGTTTCGGCTCCATCCAATAGCGTCGGGCTTGGGCCACGACGCACGAAAAATATTGGAATCGGGCAGATTTCCGGTTTTATGGCCATAAAATGCCAAAAAATATAATTTGGTCATGGCGGGGCGGTGACTATGGTTCCTTAGGTCGTATTTGCTGTCACAGACAAATATTAGGCGATCCTGTTCCGGCTCCATCCCACGTCATCGGGCTTGGGCCACGGCACCGAAAAATATTGGAATCAGGCGGAATTCCGATTTTATGGCTGTAAAAAGCACAAAAAATATAATTTAGTCATGGCGCAACGGTGACTATGGTTCCTTAAGTCATATTTGATGTCCCAGAGAAATATTTGGCGATTCGGTTCTGGCTCCATCCCACGACGTCAGGCTTGGACCACGGCACACGAAAAATAGTGGAATCGAGCGGAATACTGGTTTTAAGACCGTAAATTGCCAAAAAAAGTAATTTGGTCAGGGCGTGGCAGTGACAATGGTTCCATAGGTCGCATTTGATGTCCTGGACAAATATTAGGTGATCCGATTCCGGCTCCATCCCACGGCGTCGGGCTTGGGCCACGGCACACTCAAAATATTAGAATCGGGCGGAATTTAGGTTTTATGGCCATAAAATGCCAAAAATGTAATTTGGCCAAGGCTCGGTGGTGACTATGGTTCCTTCGGTCGTATTTGATGTCACGGATATATGCTAGGAAATCCGGTTCCGGCTCCATCCCACGGCGTCGGGCTTGGGCCACGGCACACTCAAAATATTAGAATCGGGCGGAATTTAGGTTTTATGGCCATAAAATGCCAAAAATGTAATTTGGCCAAGGCTCGGTGGTGACTATGGTTCCTTCGGTCGTATTTGATGTCACGGATATATGCTAGGAAATCCGGTTCCGGCTCCATCCCACGGCGTCGGGCTTGGACCACGACACAAGAAAAATATTGGAATCGAGCAGAATTCCAGTTTTATGGCCGTAAAATGCCAAAAAATGTAATTTGGTCATTGCTCGCATTTGATGTCCCGGAAAAATATTAGGAGATCCTGTTCCGGCTACGTCCCACGGTGTAAGGCTTGGGCTACGACGCACGAAAAATATTTGAATTGAGCAGAATTTCGGTTTTATGGCTATAAAATTACACAAAATGTAATTTGGTCATGGCGGGGCGGTGACTATGGTTCCTTAGGTCGTATTTATGGTCTCGGAAAAATATTAGGCGATCCGGTTCCGACTCCATCCCACGGCATCGGGCTTGGGCCACGACACATGAAAAATATTGTAATCGGGCGGAATTTCGATTTTATGGACGTAAAATGCCAAAAAGGGTATTTTGGTCATGGCGGGGCGGTGACTATGGTTCCTTAGGTCATATTTGATATCCCGGCCAAATATTTGGCGATCTGGTTTTGGCTCCCTCCCACGGCGTCGCGCTTGGGCCACGACACATGAAATATAGTAGAATCGGGTGGAATTCCAGTTTTATGGCCGTAAAAAGCCAAAAAATGTAATTTGGTCATGGCGCAGTGGTGGTTATGGTTCCTTAGGACGTATTTGATGTCCCAGAATAATATTAGGTGATCCAGTTTCGACTCCACCCTACGACGTCAGGTTTGGACCACGACACACAAAAAATAGTGGAATTGAGCGGAATTCCGATTTTATGGCTGTAAAATGCCAAGAAATGTAATTTGGACATGGCGGGGCAGTGACTATGGTTCCTTAGGTCGCATTTGATATCTCGGAAAAATATTAGGAAATCTGGTTCCGCCTTCGTCCCACAGCGTCGGGCTTGGGCCACGGCACACGAAAAATATTTGAATCGGACAAAATACAGGTTATATGGCCATAAAATGCCAAAAAGTGTAATTTGGTCATGGCTCGGTGGTGACTATGATTCCTTTGGTCGTATTTGATGTCTAGGATAAATATTAGGCGACTCGATTCCGGTTACGTCCCACGGCGTCAGGCTTGGACAACGGCACACGAAAAATATTGGAACCGAGCAGAATTCCGATTTTATGGCCATAAAATGACAAAAAATGTAATTTGTTCATGGAGGGGCGGTGGCTATGGTTCCTTAGATCGCATTTACTGTCCCGGACAAATATTAAGAGATACTGTTCTTGCTCCGTCCCATGGCGTTGGGCTTGAGCCACGACACACGAAAAATATTTTAATCGGGCAGAATTCCGGTTTTATGGCTATAAAATGCCAAAATATGTAATTTGGTCATGGAGGGGAGGTGACTATTGTTGCTTAGGTCGTATTTGATGTCCCGGAAAAATATTAGGTGATCCGGTGTCGGGCTTGTGCCACGGCACATGTTAAATAGTGGAATCAAGCGGAATTTCGATTTTTATGGCCGTAAAATGCCAAAAAATGTAATTTGATCATGAAGGGGTGGTAGCTATGGTTCCTTAGGTCATATTTGATGTCCCAGACAAATATTAGGCAATCCGGTTCCGGCTCTGTCCCACGACGTCACCCTTGGACCACGACACAGGAAAAATAGTGGAATCGAGCGGAATTTCGGTTTTATGGCCGTAAAATACCAAAAAAAGTAATTTGGTCATGGCGGGGAGATGTCTATGGTTCCTTAGGTCATATTTGATGTCCCAGACAAATATTAGGCAATCCGGTTCCGGCTCTGTCCCACGACGTCACCCTTGGACCACGACACAGGAAAAATAGTGGAATCGAGCGGAATTTCGGTTTTATGGCCGTAAAATACCAAAAAAAGTAATTTGGTCATGGCGGGGAGATGTCTATGGTTCCTTAGGTCGTATTTGATTACCTGGAAAACTATTAGGCGATCTAGTTTTGGCTCCGTCCAACGGCGTCGGGCTTGGGCCACGGCATACAAAAAATAGTGAAATCAGGCGGAATTCCGATTTTATTACCGTAAAATGCCAAAAAATGTAATTTAGTCATGGCGCGGTGGTGACTATGGTTCCATAGGTCGTATTTGATGTCCCACACAAATATTAGGTGACCGGTTCCGGCTCCGTCCCACGACGTCGAGCTTGGACCACGACACACGAAAAATAGTGGAATCGAGCAGAATTCTGATTTTATTGCCGTAAAATGCCAAAACTGTAATTTGGTCATGGAGGGGCGGTGACTATGGTTCCTTAGGTTGTATTTGATGTACCGAACAAATATTAGGTTATCCGTCTCAGGATCCAGCCCCCGACGTCGGGCTTGAGCCACGACACACGAAAAATAGTGGAATAGAGCGTAATTTCGATTTTTATGGCCGTAAAAAGCCAAAAATGTAATTTGATCATGGAGGGGTGGTGGCTATGGTTTCTTAGGTCGTATTTGATGTCCCAGACAAATATTAGGCAATCCGGTTCCGGCTCCGTCCCACGACGTCATCCGTGGACCACTACACACGAAAAATAGTGGAATCGAGCGGAATTTCGATTTTATGGCCGTAAAAACCAAAAAAAGTAATTTGGTCATGGCGGGGAGATGTCTATGGTTACTTATGTCGTATTTGATTACCCGGAAAACTATTAGGCGATCTAGTTTTGGCTCCGTCCCATGGCGTCGGGCTTGGGCCACGACACACAAACAATAGTGGAATCTGGCGGAATTCCGGTTTTATTGCCGTAAAATGCCAAAAAATGTAATTTGGTCATGGCGCGGTGGTGACTATAGTTCCATAGGTCGTATTTGATGTCCCACACAAATATTAGGTGATCCGGTTCCGGCTCCGTCCCACGACGTCGGGCTTGGACCACGACACACAAAAAATGGTGGAATCGAGCGAAATTCCGGTTTTACCGCCGTAAAATTCCAAAACTGTAATTTTGTCATGGAGGGGTGGTGACTATGGTTCCTTAGGTCGATTTGATGTCTCGGAAAAAAATTAGGCGATCCAGATCCTGCTCCGTCCCACGGCGTCGGGCTTGAGCCACGACACACGAAAAATAGTGGAATAGAGCGTAATTTCGATTTTTATGGCCGTAAAATGCCAAAAATGTAATTTGATCATGGAGGGGTGGTGGATATGGTTCCTTAGGTCGTATTTGATGTCCCAGATAAATATTAGGCAATCTGGTTCCGGCTCCGTCCCACGACGTCACCCGTGGACCACGACACACGAAAAATAGTGGAATCGAGCGGAATTTCGGTTTTATGGCCGTAAAATACCAAAAAAGTAATTTGGTCATGGCGGGGCGATGTCTATGGTTCCTTAGGTCGTATTTGATTACCCGGAAAACTATTAGGCGATCTAGTTTTGGCTCCGTCCATGCCTTGGGCCACGACACACAAATAATAGTGGAATCAGGCGGAATTCCGATTTTATTGCCGTAAAACGCCAAAAAATGTAATTTGGTCATGGCGCGGTGGTGACTATGGTTCCATAGGTCGAATTTGATGTACCACAAAAATATTAGGTGATCCGGTTCCGGCTCCGTCCCATGATGTCGGGCTTGAACCACGACACACGAAAAATAGTAGAATCGAGCGGAATTCCGGTTTTATCGCCATAAAATGCCAAAACTGTAATTTGGTCATGGCGGGGCGGTGACTATGGTTCCTTAGGTCGTATTTGATGTCCCGGAAAAATATAAGGCGATCCGGCGCCGGCTTCGGCCCACGGTGTCGGGCTTGGGCCACGACACACGAAAAATATCGGAATCGGGCGAAATTTCGATTTTATGGCCGTAAAATGCCAAAAAATGCAATTTGGTCATGGAGGGGCGGTGTCTATGGTCCCTTAGGTCGTATTTGATATCCCGAAAAAATATAAGGCGATCCGGTTCTTGCTCCGTCCCTCGGCGTCGGGCTTGTGCCATGGCACACAAAAAATATCGGAATCGGGCGGAATTCATGTTTTATGGCCGGAAAAAGCAAAACAAATATAATTTTGTCATGGCTCGGTGGTGACTATGTTTATTTACATCGTATTTGATGTCCCCGATAAATATTAGGTGATCCAGTTCCGGCTACGTCCCACGACGTCGCGCTTGGGCCACGACACACGAAATATAGTTGAATCGAGCAAAATTCCGGTTTTATGGCCGTAAAATGCCAAAACATGTAGTTTGGTCATGGCTCGCATTTGATGTCCCTGACAAATATTAGGAGATCCAGTTCCGGATCCGTCCCACTGTGTCGGGCTTGGGTCACGGCACATGAAAAATATTTGAATCGGGCAGAATTTTGGTTTTATGGCTATAAAATTCCACAAAATGTAATTTGGTCATGGAGGGGCGGTGACTATGGTTTCTTAGGTCATATTTATTGTCCTGGAAAAATATTAGGTGATCCGATTCCGGCTCCTTCCCACGGCATCGGGCTTGAAAACGACACACAAAAAATATTGTAATCGGGCGAAATTCCTATTTTATGGACCTATAAGGCCAAAAAGTGTAATTAGGTCATGGCGGGGTGGTGACTATGGTTCCTTAGGTCGTATTGGATATATCGGACAATTATTAGGCGATCCGATTTTGACTCCGTCCCACGGCGTCAGGCTTGGGCCACGGCACACGAAAAATAGTGGAATCAGGCGAAATTCCTATTTTATGGCCGTAAAATGTCAAAAATACGTAATTCGTTCATGGCGGGGTGGTGTCTACGATTCCTTAGGTTGTATTTGATATCCCAGATATATATTAGGCGATCCAGTTTTGGCTCCGTCCCACGGCGTCGAGCTTGGGCTACGGCATATGAAAAATAGTGGAATCGGACGGAATTCTGGTTTTATGGCCGTAAAATACCAAAAAATATAATTTGGTCATGGTACGGTAGTAACTATGGTTGCTTAGGTCGTATTTGATGTCCCATACAAATATTAGGCAATCCGCTGCCGGCTCCGTCCCACGACGTCGGGCTTGGACCACGGCACACGAAAAATTGTGGAATCAGGCGAAATTTCGGTTTTATGGTCGTAAAATGCCAAAAAATATAATTTGGTCATGGAGGGCCGGTGTCTACGGTTCCTTAGGTCGTATTTGATATCCCGGATAAATATTAGGCGATCTGGTTTTGGCTCCGTCCCACGGCACACGAAAAATATTAGAATCGAACGGAATTCCGATTTTATGGCCGTAAAATGCCAAAAATGTAATTTCGTCATGGCAGGGTGGTGTCTATGGTTCCTTAGGTCATATTTTATATTCCGGACAAATATTAAGCGATCCGGTTTTGGCTCTGTCCCATGGCGTCAGGCTTGGGCCATGGCACACAACAAATAGTGGAATCGGGCGGAATTCCAGTTTTATGGCCGTATAATGTCAAAAAATGTAATTTGGTCATGGCGCGGTGGTGAATTTGGTTCCTTAGGTAGAATTTGATATTCCAGACAAATATTAGATGACCCAGTTCCGGCTCTGACCCACGACGTCGGGGTTGGACCACAGCACACGAAAAATAGTGGAATCGAGCGGAATTCCTATTTTTATGGCCGTAAAATTCCAAAAATGTAATTTGATCATGGAGGGGTGGTAGCTATGGTTCCTTCGGTCATATTTGATGTCCCAAAAAAATATTAGGCAATCCGGTTCCGGCTCCGTCTCACGACGTCACCCGTGGACCACGACACACGAAAAATAGTGGAATCGAGCGGAATTTCGGTTTTATCGCCGTAAAATGCCAAAACTGTAATTTGGTCATGGCGGGGCGGTGAATATGGTTCCTTAGGTCTTATTTGATGTCCCGGACAAATATTAGGCGATCCAGCTCCTGCTCTGTCCCACGGCGTCGGGTTTGAGCCACGACACACGAAAAATTGTTGAATAGAGCGTAATTTTGATTTTTATGGCCGTAAAATGCCAAAAATGTAATTTGATCATGGAGGGGTGGTGGCTATGGTTCCTTAGGTCATATTTGATGTCCGAGAAAAATATTAGGAAATCCGGTTCCGACTCCGTCCCACGACGTCACCCGTGGACCACGACACACGAAAAATAGTGGAATCGAGCGGAATTTCGGTTTTATGGCCGTAAAATACCAAAAAAAGTAATTTGGTGATGGCGGGGAGATATCTATGGTTCCTTAGGTCGTATTTGATTACCCATAAAACTATTAGGCGATCTAGTTTTGGCTCCGTCCCACGGTGTCGGGCTTGGGCCACGGCACACAAAAAATAGTGGAATCGGGCGGAATTCCGGTTTTATTGCCGTAAAATGCCAAAAAATGTAATTTTGTCATGGCGTGGTGGTTACTATGGTTAAATAGGTCGTATTTGATGTCCCACTCAAATATTAGGTGATCCGGTTCCGGATCCGTCCCACGACGTCGGGCTTGGACCACGACACACGAAAAATAGTGGAATCGAGCGAAATTCCGGTTTTATCGCTGTAAAATTCCAAAGCTGTAATTTGGTCATGGCGGGGTGGTGATTATGGTTCCTTAGGTCTTATTTAATGTCCGGGACAAATATTAGGCGATCCAGCTCATGCTTCGTCCCACGGCGTCGGGCTTGAGCCACGACACACGAAAAATAGTGGAATAGAGCGTAATTTCGATTTTTATGGCCGTAAAATGCCAAAAATATAATTTGATCATAGAGAGGTGGTGGCTATGGTTCCTTAGGTCGTATGTGATGTCCCAGACAAATATTAGGCAATCCGGTTCCGGCTCCGTCCCACGACGTCACCCGTGGACCACGTCACACGAAAAATAGTGGAATCGAGCGGAATTTCGGTTTTATGGCCGTAAAATACCAAAAAATTTAATTTGGTCATGGCGAGGCGATGTCTATGGTTCCTTAGGTCGTATTTGATTACCTGGAAAACTATTAGGTGATCTAGTTTTGGCTCCGTCCACGCCTTGGGCCACGGCACACAAAAAATAGTGGAATCGGGCGGAATTCCGGTTTTATTGCCGTAAAACGCCAAAAAATATAATTTTGTCATGGCGCGGTGGTGACTATGGTTCCATAGGTCGAATTTGACGTCCCACACAAATATTAGGTGATCCGGTTCCGGCTTCGTCCCATGACGTCGGGCTTGGACCGCGGCACACGAAAAATAATGGAATCGAGCGGAATTCCGATTTTATCGCCATAAAATGCCAAAACTGTTATTTGGTCATGGCGGGGCGGTGACTATGGTTCCTTAGGTCGTATTTGATGTCCCGGACAAATATTAGGTGATCCGGTTCCGACTCCGTCCCACGGCATCGGGCTTGGGCCACTACTCAATAAAAAATATTGGAATCAGGCGGAATTCCGATTTTGTAGACGTAAAATGCCAAAAAATGTAATTTGGCCATGGCGGGGCGGTGACTATGTTACTTAGGTCGTACTTGATATCCCGAAAAAATATTAGGCGATCCGGTTCCGGCTCCGTCCCACGGCGTCGGGCTTGTGCCATGGCACATGAAAAATATCGGAATCGGGCGGAATTCATGTTTTATGGCCGGAAAATGAAAAACAAATATAATTTGGTCATGGATCGGTGGTGACTATGTTTATTTAGGTTGTATTTAATGTCCCGGACAAATATTAGGTGATCCAGTTCTGGCTACGTCCCACGACGTCGCGCTTGGGCCACGACACATGAAATATAGTTGAATCGAGCGAAATTCCGGTTTTATGGCCGTAAAATGCAAAAAAATGCAACTTGGTCATGGAGGGGCGGTGTCTATGGTTCCTTTGGTCGTATTTGATGTCCAAGAAAAATATTAGGCAATCCGGTTCCGGCTCCGTCCCACGACGTCACCCGTGGACCACGGCACACGAAAAATAGTTGAATCGAGCGGAATTTCGGTTTTATGGCCGTAAAATACCAAAAAAAGTAATTTGGTCATGGCAGGGCGATGTCTATGGTTCCTTAGGTCGTATTTGATTACCTGGAAAACTATTAGGTGATCTAGTTTTGGCTCCGTCCACGCCATGGGCCACGACACACAAAAAATAGTGGAATCGGGCGGAATTCCGATTTTATTGCCGTAAAATGCCAAATAATGTAATTTGGTCATGGCGCGGTGGTGACTATGGTTCCATAGGTCGAATTTGATGTCCCACACAAATATTAAGTGATCCGGTTCCGGCTTCGTCCCATGAGGTTTGGCTTGGACCGCGGCACACGAAAAATAGTGGAATCGAGCGGAATTCAGATTTTATCGTCATAAAATGCCAAAACTGTTATTTGGTCATGGCGGGGTGGTGACTATGGTTCTTTAGGTCGCATTTGATGTCCCGGACAAATATTAGGCGATCCGGTTCCGGCTCCGTCCCACGGCATCGGGCTTGGGCCACGGCTCACAAAAAAATATTGGAATCAGGCGGAATTCCGATTTTGTGGACGTAAAATGGCCATGGCGGGGCGGTGACTATGGTTACTTAGGTCGTACTTGATATCCCGAAAAAATATTAGGCGATCCGGTTCTGGCTCCATCCCACGGCGTCGGGCTTGTGCCATGGCACATGAAAAATATCGGAATCGGGCGGAATTCATGTTTTATGGCCGGAAAATGAAAAAAATATATAATTTGGTCATGGCTCGGTTGTGACTATGTTTATTTAGGTTGTATTTGATGTCCCAGACAAATATTAGGTGATCCAGTTCCAGCTACGTCCCACGACGTCGCGCTTGGGCCACGACACATGAAATATAGTTGAATCGAGCGAAATTCCGGTTTTATGGCCGTAAAATGCCAAAAATGCAATTTGGTCATGGAGGGGCGGTGTCTATGGTTCCTTAGGTCGTATTTGATATCCCGAAAAAATATTAGGCGATCCGATTCCGGCTACGTCCCACAGCGTCGGGCTTGTGCCATGGTACACAAAAAATATCGGAATCGGGCGGAATTCATGTTTTATGGCCGGAGAAAGCAAAAAAAATATAATTTGGTCATGGATCGGTGGTGACTATGTTTATTTAGGTCGTATTTGATGTCCCGGACAAATATTAGGTGATCCAGTTTCGGCTACGTCCCACGACGTCGCGCTTGGGCCACGACACACGAAATATAGTTGAATCGAGCGGAATTCCGGTTTTATGGCCGTAAAATGCAAAAATGCAATTTGGTCATGGAGGGGCAGTGTCTATGGTTCCTTATGTCGTATTTGATATCTCAAAAAAATATTAGGCGATCCGGTTCCGGCTCCGTCCCACGGCGTCAGGCTTGTGCCATGGCACACAAAAAATATCGGAATCGGGCGGAATTCATGTTTTATGGCCGGAGAAAGCAAAAAAAATATAATTTGGTCATGGCTCGGTGGTGACTATGTTTATTTAGGTCGTATTTGTGGTCCCGGAAAAATATTAGGTGATCCAGTTCCGGCTACGTCCCACGACGTCGCGTTTGGGCCACGACACACGAAATATAGTTGAATCGAGCGGAATTCCGATTTTATGACCGTAAAATGCCAAAAAATGTAGTTTAGTCATGGCTCGCATTTGATGTCCCTGACAAATATTAGGAGATCCTGTGCCGGCTCCGTCCCACGGTGTCGGGATTGGGCCACGACACACGAAAAATATTTGAATCGGGCAGAATTTAGGTTTTATGGCTATGAAATTCCACAAAATGTAATTTGGTCATGGCGGGGCGGTGACTATGGTTCCTTAGGTCATATTTATTGTCCTGGAAAAATATTAGGCGATCCGATTCCAGCTCCCTCCCACGGCATCGGGCTTGAAAACGACACACGAAAAATATTGTAATCGGGCGAAATTCCTATTTTATGGACGTATAAGGCCAAAAAGTGTAATTAGGTCATGGTGGGGTGGTGACTATGGTTCCTTAGGTCGTATTGGATATACCGGACAATTATTAGGCGATCCTGTTCCGGCTTCATCCCACGGCGTCGGGCTTGGGCCACGACACATGAAAAATATTGGAATTGGGTGGAATTCAGGTTTTATGGACATAAAATGTAATTTGGCCATGGCTCGTCGGTGACTATGGTTCCTTTTGTCGTATTTGATGTCCCGGACAAATAATAGGCGATCCGGTTCCGTCTTCATCCCACGGCGACGGGATTGGGCCACGACACACGAAAAATATTGGAATAGGGTGGAATTCAGGTTTTATGGACATAAAATGTAATTTGGCCATGGCTCGGCGGTGACTATGGTTCCTTTTGTCGTATTTGATGTCCCCGATAGATATTAGGCGATCCGGTTCCGGCTCCGTCCCACGACATCGAGCTTGGACCACGACACACGAAAAATATTGGAATCGAGCAGAATTCCGANTGGTTCCTTTTGTCGTATTTGATGTCCCCGATAAATATTAGGCGATCCGGTTCCGGCTCCGTCCTACGACGTCGAGCTTGGATCACGACACACGAAAAATATTGGAATCGAGCAGAATTCCGGTTTTATGGTTTTAATATGCCAAAAAATGTAATTTGGTCATGGCAGGGCGGTGACTATGGTTCCTTAGATCGCATTTGATGTCATGGATAAATATTTGGAGATCTTGTTCCGGCTCCGTCCCACGACGTCGGGCTTGGGCCACGACAAACGAAAAATATTCGAATCGGGCAGAATTTTGATTTTATGGCTATAAAATGCCAAAAAATGTAATTTGGTCATGGCGGGGCGGTGACTATGGTTCCTTAGGTCATATTTATTGTCCCGGACAAATATTAGGTGATCCGGTNTATGGCTATAAAATGCCAAAAAATGTAATTTGGTCATGGCGGGGCGGTGACTATGGTTCCTTAGGTCGTATTTATTATCCCGGACAAATATTAGGTGATCCAATTCCGGCTCCGTCCCACGGCATCGGGCTTGCACCACGACACACGAAAAATATTGGAATCGGGCGAAATTTCGATTTTATGGACGTAAAATGCCAAAAAGGGTAATTTGGTCATGGCGGGGCGGTGACAATTGTTCCTTAGGTCATATTTGATATCCCCGGACAAATATTAGGCGATCGGGTTTTGGCTCCCTCCACGGCGTCGGGCTTGGGTTACTACACACGAAATATAGTGGAATCGAGCGGAATTCCAGTTTTATGGCCGTAAAAAGCCAAAAAAGGTAATTTGGTCATGGCACAGTGGTGATTATGGTTCCTTAGGTCGTATTTGATGTCCCAGAAAAATATTAGGCGATCCGGTTTCGACTCCATCCCACGACGTCAGGCTTGGACCACGACACACGAAAAATAGTGGAATCGAGCAGAATTCCGGTTATATGGCCGTAAAATGCCAAAAAATGTTATTTGGACATGGCGGGGCAGTGACTATGGTTCTTTAGGTCGCATTTCATGTCCCGGACAAATATTAGGCGATCCGGTTCCGGCTCCGTCCCACGGCATCGGGCTTGGGCCACGACTCACAAAAAAATATTGGAATCAGGCGGAATTCCGATTTTGTGAACGTAAAATGCCAAAAAATGTAATTTGGCCATGGCGGGGCGGTGACTATGGTTACTTAGGTCGTACTTGATATCCCGAAAAAATATTAGGCGATCCGGTTCTGGCTCCATCCCACGGCGTCGGGCTTGTGCCATGGCACATGAAAAATATCGGAATCGGGCGGAATTCATGTTTTATGGCCGGAAAATGAAAAAAA
>ML399922.1:75973-119593 GCA_005239525.1 Nicotiana knightiana | reverse complement strand
TGCAGCACCACTGGTCACACAGAATGGTGAGACTCAGGATTTTAGAGGAGAAGACAGAGGAAGAAAGGGTGAGACTATGGAAGGTAAGATTGGACATGCAAAGTTTGATGGTAAGGGAGAATATATAATCAAAAAAGGAGAGGTTTGGAACGTGGTAACCCCCAGAAAATCCCCTACAAAGAAAGGGCTATCACCAAAACATCAGAGTCAAGGTACTAGACCAAATGACACTAACACTGTGTCCAAGGCTAATTCCTTTGAGATTCTTGCTGCTGTTGGGGATCCAGATGTTGATGCAACAAGTTTAAATGGTAATGTGATGTCCAAACAACTAGTTCCAATTCCCAATAATGAACAAGGAGGGCAAGGCAGTGTTGATTTAATTGAAAACTTGGGTGTTCAACGAAATGACTCACTAAACATTTTGGAGGCTGAACTAATGGGCAACCAAGCTCACTGCTCAAATGCACCTACATTGCATTTTTCAAATCCTCATGTAGAACAAATAATCAAAGATTCTCAGAATGCAATGATGATGAAAGCTACAATGGTTAAACAACCTTGGGTCACTTTGAACACCTCCATATTTGATGTACCTTCACAGTCACTTGAGTCTATTGGGGAGTTCGAATGTGAATCTGGCCAGCTTATGCTTTCAACTGGAAATAATAACAATGTTATACAACCAAACGTTAGAGGGATGGCTATCAAATCCAAGTTGTGGGCTGATCAGCGACAGGAAGATGATGAAGATGACTGGGGTTTTGCTGGTTATTCATCTGAAAAGGCAGATCATGAGGCAGAACAGGAGAGTGCAGGTGAAGAACTGGACTCCTTAAAAATTCCAAAACGTGATGATGCACTAGCAGCAAGTCCCTAGAGCAAGTTGAATGTCAATGCTCCAATTTTTCGACCCAAAAACTCATCAACTGGAAGCCTGAGGCAAGCTGCAGCAACTACAAAGCAGTCTGTTCCAGCTAATGATGATAAAACAGCAGCAACAATGAAATCTGTGCAGCAGCAAAGTGTTGCAACCACTCCAATATTGGATACAGTGCAGCAACAAGTTGATCCAAACAACTCAGCTAATATTCCTACTGTTGATCGACCAGCAGCAGAAAGTTATGGGCAGCAACAAATGGTGACAGCAACTCCAGTTCTTTCGTTAGAGGAGAGGAAACTCTTAGATGCAATGGTAAACTCAAATCTTGTTAACACTCGAAACCTTACAGTTTTTAGCTCGGGTCATGTGAATAAGAGCAGGAACAGAATACAAAACAAAGCAGCGTTGGTTAATAAACATGATGAAAATGCTTTGATGAATCAAGAAATTGTTAAAGACATTCCAAATCCAGTGATTGTGGGCAGAGATATATATGAAGAGGGCGAGGAAGAAGATATTTTAAATAATAGCCGGGCAGAGGCAGTAAGAAAAGGGGATTTATCACCTATGCATAGCGGAAAAAGTAGGAAGTCCCATACAAGAAAAAACAGTTGGGACGGCAAGGTGAGTGAAGATGCAAACATAAGGCGACTTCCGATGAGAGTTGCCAAACAAAAACAGGTTGTTCCAACTACGTCAACAAAGTCTAACCGTTCAAAAAAGAAATCATGAATTTAGAAGACATTTTGAAGAAAGTCGAGGATGAAGACAAGCGTCTACAAATTGAAGACTTCACAAAATTAGAGAAGAGTGATCATCACTGTTATTTCTACATATTTTTATTCTACCATCACATTAGCATTATTTTATGTAATATCATCACGGAGTATGTTATAAACTCTGTGATGATCACAGAATACCTAGTCATAGCTAGTTCGTTCTTTTTACATGCATGTTAGTAGGTGAGGCCACTTTATGCCTCGATAGTATTAGTAAGGTAAGGTTTAGCCCAACAGTGTCTGTCTAGGACTTATGCCTCTGGGAAAATACCCAAGCGACTATGAGATTATATGCCCTCGTGAGACTTTGCCGGCAGCTACACCATGATCCTCTACATGAGGCAGCCATACATGCATTGTGAGGCGCAGATGAGTGATTATATAGTCAAGGCATAGAGGCAACACTACTGGTGCTATTGTCCCCCTTATTTGTACTTTTCCTATGTGGTTCTTTTTTTCTTTTATTATTAATAAAACTAACCCTAGGCACCTCGCCTAGTGGATTTGCTAGAAAAAAAATAGTCTCATTTTCCAACATAGAGTCTCCATTCCCTAGTTGATTTTATTTTTAGACATAGGGTCTCCACTCCGTAGTCACTTTTCCAACGTAGGGTCTCCACTCCCTAGTTGATGCCTGCATAGCCTGATGCCGACATAACTCGATTCCAACATAGGTCTCCATTCCCTAGTTGATGCCGGCATAACCCGATGAATCTCATTTCCGGACACCGGCATAACCGGGTGATCTTTCCTGACTACATCATAACATATTGATCGCTTCCTGACACTGGCATAACCCAGTGATCTCTTTTCCCCAGGCAACAATATAACCTATTGACCTTTCTAGACACCGGCACAACCTGGTGATCTCTTCCTGACAACAGCATAACCTGTTGATCATTCCCTGACACTAGCATAACCCAATGATATCTTTTCCCCAAGAAACGGCATAACCTGTTGACCTTTCCAGACATCGGTATAACCTGGTGATCTTTCCTGACAACAACAGAACCTGTTGATCATTTCCTGACACTGGCATAACCCAATGATCTCCTTTTCCCAGCAACAACATAACTTGTTGACCTTCTCTCAGACACCGGCATATCCTGGTGATCTCTTTCTTGACAACGACATAACCTGTTGATCCTTCCCCAGACACCGGCATAACCCGATGATCTTTTCTTGACAACAACATAACCTGTCAATTCTCTTCCAACATAGGGTCTCCAACCCCTAGTTGTTCTTACCTTTGGGCATAGGGTATCCACTCCCTAGTCTATAATAACTCTGGGTGCACTGTTCCCGGCTTTTCACCGCTTTCAATAACAAGGTAGTGTAGATTTCCTTACAATAACTCGCGGAATTTTCATGGTGAAAACTGGGGCAGAAAATTTTGTTCGTTGGTTTTTGATTTTGCGCAGATTACAATTTAGGACAATGGATTCGAGATGACCAAAAGAAGACGTCTCAATTCAGAATAAAAGAAAAGAAGAAAAGAAAATACCAAACCCAAGGTGCAAAAGTGGAAATGATGTAGACTACTCAAGACAGATTGAAGTCACAAGCTATGCACGCCCCTTCTTGATCCGAAAAGCTGAATAAGATTGAACCAACACATACAGCTAACAAGCATCAAGATTCAGATCAGAGTCAGTGTGAAGAAACAACCAAGACTCAAGATCAAGTTTCAGAAGACCTGTAGATAGGAATTTTGTAACTCGTAGCTGATAGGATAGTTTAGCCTTTTTCATTTTGATTTTGGTGTAATAAGGAGCTCAGCAAGCAGGCAGCAGCAACAACAGTGAAATCACAGCTTCCCGGTAGTCCCAGCTACCAAAACTTCTAGAACTACACCGACCTGATTCCTTTATAGCCAAGGATATGTAGGCAACCTCTGAAGCAAGGTTCGGTAAAATTTTTTCAAAATGCTTCTAAATGGAGTACCAAACGGGCAAAATTTGCTCGTAGTTGCTCACTTCATCTTTGCCCGAAAACTCTTCATGTTCTCGAGCAAATAGGGGCAGCTGTGAACACACAATTTTTGCCCCGCATGGGAATTAATCCTAAAAATTATCCAAAAATAATTTTTTATGAATTTTAGGAGTTTTTCTCTATTTAGTTGCATTTCATGTAGGTTTAATATTTTAAAATTATAGAAAAATCATAAAAAATTGTCACATTTTTCGTTGCATGTCATCTTAGGTTTAATTTGAATTTTTAGGAATTAATTACTCTTTAATTGTTAGATTAATATATAAAAATCACAAAAATACACATAATCTTACTTAATTTTCTTATTACATCTTTAGGTTTAATTAATTAGTTTAGATTTGAAACCCAAAAATTAATTAGCTTAAGTAATTATTTCAAACAAGGGGTTTAATCTTGCAAACTAATTTCTAAGTGTTATGTTAATTAGAATGGCTAACATTGCAAAAGAAAGAAAAGAAAAAGGGAAGCTAAAATCGGACTGAGCCAATTTTCATGGCCCAATTTCCTCCTAATCCGGCCCAATACCCTTCCTCTCACCTATTAAAATAAAAATAAGACCTTATTTTGGAAAGGACCCCCTCCCCAAAAATCGGACCTAAGGCCAAAAGAAGAGAGGTGTCGTTCCGGCCCCTCCAAGCCTGTCTTCTTCTTCTTCCTCATCGCCGAACTTCCCCCATCCGTCGCTTGACACTACACCAACACCACTCTCACCCCCTAACACCAAACGACCACTCTCACAGTCATCCTCCCTAAATCCGTCGCCGTCGGAGCAACGACCATCTTCCTTCACAGCCACCGATCACCCCTTTCCTCTCCTTCTTCTTTCTTCTTTCTTCACTCATACACACACATAAGCTCATAGCCAAAGATAGCTAGAAATATTTGGTTTCGAGCTCTGTATTTCACATCTGGAAAAGAACTATAAAAGAAGAAAAACAGAAAATTTTGAAAGAAAAGAGAAAAATCAGAAAAGTAAGGATTAAAAAAGGCTGTTCAATTTCTGCTACATGGCTTAGTCGTTTCTGGGATTCTGAAGCTGTTGCCGGAATTTGTTGATGTTCATTCGCAGACCTTTGCTGAGCTCCGATTTCTGATTTTCACTGTTATTTGGCAATTTACTCTTCTGGATTGGCTCTTGTGCTTAGGTATGTACTGAAACTCGATTCTATTCCGGATCTGTTCTATCTAATATGAAGGCAAATTCTTTGATTTTCATCTGTTGTTTATTGTTTGAATTTGTTGATTGTGATTCAATGTTAACATGAAGTAAAATGCTATTTATTCTAATATGAATCCATGTTTGCTATCTGAGTCCATTTTTTTTACTGTACGGTTGTTATGGCTTATTGACTCTAATTTGCTTTAGACTAAAACATAATAGTTATTTGAAAATAACAAATACATAATTGCAGATTAGGTTTGATATAAAAACAATGCAAACAGTTTGGTCAATTAGACTCTAAGTTCCTGTTGAGAATCACTTATTCAAAAAGGAAAATATAACTTGAGTGGCTTCGTGTTCAATATGTCATTGATGGAAGATGAGAAGTGGAATGAATAATAGTAAGATGGAATTTGGCTATTAGTGTAAATTCATCATACTTACTAAATAATCGTAAAACAGATTGTATGTGTAATTTTAATCCCAACGCAACATTATTTTTGTTTGTTAGAGGTTGTATTATATCATGTCTTTTCTCCTCTTTAGCAGATGTCGAACTATTGCCACAAACATGTAGTTAGTGTAATTCCTAATTATGAATCCACGAACTGAAATGATAGCCAGCAAAGGTTGATTTAAACGTTCTCTAATTCTAAGACACTCTACGATGAGCTATTTTTTCTTACAACAATTCTTTAAGTCATAATTTTTACAACGAAGCTCAAATTAATAATTATCATAAACATCGTAGTTTTCTTTGTTTGACGCACGAATAATAAATTATCACGGCTATGGGTACGGTTCCCGTGGCATGGTCGTGATACAATATGTAAATCCCACTCGGGTGTGGAAACTCATGGCCCCCGACCACAACTCCGAACAATAATAAAAATCACATGTTGCAATCGCGGGTGCATTTCATGTGACGCGATTGCGATGTGTCCAAAACAACAAGTGCACACCATCGTAACTTGTTCCAAGATAAGTCCATAAATATCAAAAGTGGTTTATATACATATCCCGTAAGCTAAAATACCACTTTTAGATAAAGATTCCACAACTTAGAGAATAATTGAAAATCGCCTCAAATAGACATTTTTAATCGTCATGACCATAGTCATGACTATATAATCTACACTCAGGTGCGGCAACTCATGTCCCCGACTCTAACTCAAAACATTAATAAAAATCACGTATTGTAAATTTCGGGTGCATTTCATGTGACGCGTTTACAATGTGTCCAATAATGGCAAGTGCACGCCATCGTAACTTGTTTAAGAATAATCCATAAATATTAAAAGCGGCTAAAAAGCAAAAAGGCTAAAATGCACAATAGGTTAAAATATGTAAATAATTAGATAATTAGGCCAAATATCAATAGTTAAGCGAGCGTGCTAGAACCACGGAATCAGGGAGTGCCTAACACCTTCTCCCGGGTTAACAGAATTCCTTACTCGGATTTCTGGTCACAGACAACTTAAAACAAAGTCAAAATTTCCTCGATTTGGGATTTTTAAAATAAAACGGTGTCCCGAAGCATCGTCAAAAATTTGGGTGGCGACTCTGAAATTAATAAATAATCCCAAAATCGATTATATCACTTAAATTGGAAAAACTCCTTTATTACCCCTTCATTAATCCGGGGTAGTGAAAAAGGAGGTGTGACAGGAGGTACGAGTTTAAAGAGAGAATTGTTTTACAAAAGGGGAAATGTTTGTAATGAGGTGGCCAAAGAACAGGTTAAAGGCTCAAATGGGGTAACTAGTGGTAATATTTATACAACGGGTAGCTTGAAAGGCTAAAGGGGTTTTTCAAATAACACAAAGAATGCCTAAGGTCATATCTCCAACTAACCGCAATTATCATTAGCATTGAAAGACCAACAGGGCAAGTTCTAGATGACAGAAGTAAACACAAGAATTATTTACACAAACACTAACACACAAGGCATATGAACTGTTTGACTCAATGCAGTTTTAGCTCTCGAGCGTGTTGATACCCAATTTTTCCCCAAAAATATTTTAAAATTGCATATATACCTTCAAAATCATGCATTAATAGTAATTGGTATTTTCTCATAATTTTTCTATATTTTTATTAATTTACCTAGCATTTTATTTCTAATAAATAATTACAAAACTGCATCACAAATGATTCCAAAAGCATTTTTTTATTTAATTTATTATTCATGGTCCTATTAAGGACAAATTATCCAATAAATAGCTAATTTGGCATCTTTTGCCTATAATTGCAATAACTTTGCAATTATAGCCCAATCATATAATTTTATACTATTTTTTTTACCAAAATTTAGTCACTTGTATTTTAAAATACTGAATAATCATTTTAAATCATTTTCAATGCATACAATTCCTTTTTATATTATTAGCTATTTTTATAAATTATTTTAAATAATTTAATTGGGTAATTAACAAATAGCCTAATTTCATTTCAATCTTAGCCTAATTAAACCAGCCCAAAACACAGTTGAATCAGCCCAAATACCCCAGGCCAAATCCATTAAACCCCCGACCCAATGTCTTGTTTAATCTGGACCGTTGATCAATTTTGATAAATAGACCCGATGCTCCCTTACCTTAATTAACCCTAAAGACTACCCCCCAAACCCTCATTCCCATTCTCTCATTCTCTCTTCCCCCTCCGCCGTTAACAAGCTCTCTCTGCTAAACCCTGCTCTCATACTCGCCGGCCGTTGGCTCGCCGGTAACAATGGTGGTTCCACCACTACCCCTAGCCTCCATGGCTCCCACCGTGCCAGATTATTGCTACTATAAGGTCCTCAAGGGACCAATGGCTGTTCAACTCACACCTATGGTCTGATTCTGGCCGTTCTCAGGCCACCCTTGGCCTGTCCGAGTAAGATCCTTCTATCTCTGGCTAAAACCTATGGTTTCTAAGTCCGATTCTCTCTATCTTTGGGTTCTCTCTATAAAACCCTAATTTTAGCTCTTGACTTCTTAGATCTGTAACAGATCTAAGAGTCTCCTGAGTTATTTTACTATTTTCCTTAAAGATCTTTCCGATTTTTCAAAATACCTCTTCTTCTTCAAACTAGGGTTTCTTAACCCCTTTTAAATATGGGTTTTTCTTCTGATTTTTAGTATTATTCTATGATTCTTAGTATGTTTAAACTTTTATTCATGATTTTCCCCTTTTATCTGATTTATTATGTTAAAACCCTAAGTTCTTGGTCTTAATCCTGGGTTCTGAGTTTGTCTTTGATGATTTGTTCGTTTAATCTATATATGTGTTTGTTTCTCATGAACGTTCTGAGTTTCTGTGATTTTACCCTACTATATTCATTAGGGTTTCTGAGTTTTACTTCTTCCGCTTATGTTATGTTTGTTCTGTTAATTCCTCTATTCATTACTATTTTTAGTTGAATCCCTGATTCTATGAGGTTTTTACTACTGTGCTCATTAGGGTTTTCTAATTTTTGCCTCTTCTTTCCTATTATGTGTTTATTCTGCGTATTCATTGAGACTTATGGTAATTTCCCCTAAATCAGTACTATTTTCTATTTGAATCCTTGATTCCCTGTGATTGATATCCTTCACTAATCTTTTGTGATATTCTCTACTAATTTTCAACCTCTAAGTTATCTTCTTGCCTTATTTTTGGTCGACTATGCTGTCAACTGATTCTTAGGTATTTTTCTTAATTAGAATCTTCTGAACCTAGACTCAATTACATGTTCTATACTTGTACCGTGCTGAAATTATTTCCTTATGTGTTATATTCCAGCCATAAATGGTATCTTTCCTTATTTTCTACATGTATTCTACCATTTGAAGTTAACTCCTTTAATTAAGGGAGTATCTATGCTGATTTTTGTACTAATCATCATACCTAGTTCCATAATTACTACATGACTTTGATTTTTACCTTATTATTCTACCTAGTTTCAAACTACTATATATATGTGCTATCTCATTAACACAAACACACGAATACATTGGTTCAAAAACTATCTCTCACACTCAAAGCTTTCTGCTTTCTTTCTTTGCTACTTGCTACTGTTCTGAATTAGCCGGCTGTAAGCCAAGGCTAATGTAACGACCCGACCGGTCGTTTTGAGCTCTAGGGCATCGTTCAACGGTTTGATATTGTGAGAAGCTCCATTTCTGGTACTATGACTTGTAGATGTGGTCAGAATTGAATTTCGGGAAGTTTAGAGTTAATTTGGAAATAAATTCTCATTTCGGAAGCCTTAAGTTGGAGAAATTGACTAAGATTGAGATTCTGAGTAAACGACCTTGAAATCAGGATCTGAAGGTTCCAGCAGTTTCGTATGATGATTTTGTACTTGGACGTATGTCCGGATCGGGCTTTGGACAACCCGGGAGCATTTCGGCATATATTGTGGAAGTCAACATTTTGAAGAAATTTCCTAAGTTTGGCTTGAAGTGAATTTCAATGTTATTGATGTCCGTTTGGGATTCTGAGTCTGGGAATAGCTTCGTATGGTGATTTTGGAGTTGGGAGCGCGATCAGAAGTGAATTCGGATGTCCGTAGGTTATTTTGAAGTCATTTGGCTAAAGATAGAAATTTGAAGGTTTTTGAGAAATCCGACCGGATGTGGAAATTTTGATATCGGGGTCGGAATGTGATTTCAGAAGTTGGAGCAGGTCCGTAATGTCAAATATGACTTGTGTACAAAATTTGGGATCAATCGGACGCGATTTGATAGGTTTCGGCATCGGAGGTGGAAGTTTGAAATTTCAAAGTTCATAAAGTTTGAATTTTAGTGCGATTCGTGATTTCAGCGTTGTTTGATGTGATTTGAGGCCTCGACTAAGTCCGTGATACATTTTTAGATTTGTTGGCATGTTCGGACGGGGTCCCGAGGGGTTCGGGTGAGTTTTGGGGTGGTTTCGGACCATTTCTAGGCCATTTATAGCTGCTGGTTTTTGGCTAAAGCAGTGTGCTACGCGATCGCGGGGAATTGGTCGCGATCGCGATGAGTAAAATGAGAGAAATGGGCCAGTGAATCACGATCATGGATAGCATTTCGCGATTGTGTAAAGGAAATGTTCTGCTGCACTAACTCGACTTCGGATTTGTGTACAAATAGATATGGCTGTTACACTACAGGGTGTCCGGGAAGATAAAGAAGAAATATGTGTTGCACAGGGCTAAATTTGGAAGCTTAAATCTATAAATATATATTAAATTGGGATATGACCAAACATGAAAGTTGTAGATCTTGGAGTCTAGTTTTCATAACATTAAACCATTTGTCATTTGGAGTTGTTTGCAAAAAGTTATGACCATTCTACTAGAGGCTGTCCGGAAGAGCTGGGCATTTGTTCTTCACGATCGTGAAGCTTTTTCCACGATCGCGAAGAGCAAATTTTGGGCTGGAAATTTTTGTACTTCGCGATAGCGAAGCATTTTCCACGATCGCGATGCGTAAATACCTGGGCAGAAGTTATATATCGAGGTTTCGGCCATTTTTAGCATATTTGGAGCTATGGAGCTCAGATTGAAGCGATTTTTGAGGCGATTTTCACCATATGAAATGTGGTAAGTTTTTTCTTCACAATTTTGAGTTAAATACATGTGTATATATGGATTAGAACATGAAAATTAGTTGAAATTGTGGGTTTTTGGTAGAAGATCTAAAGATTAGGATTTTGAATTTTGACCACGAAATTGAGCATGAAATTAAGAGTAAATTATATATTTGAGCTAGTAAAGTCATGGGTAATCATTATCTTCAAAATATTTTAGAATCCGGGCACGTGGGCCCGAGGGAAAATTGGTCAACTTTTCGAGCGGAGTTGGGAATTTATATAATTTTAATTGTTAACAAGTATTAGAGTATATTTTCATTAGTTTCCCGTTATTTGGCTAGTTTCGGAGCGTTGTGCAACGATTTGAGTCATCGGAATGGCTTGGAAGCCGGTTATAGAATTTCGGAGCGAGGTAAGTCTCCTTTCTAACTTTGTGAGGGGGAATCGTCCCCCTAGGTGAATTAATTAAGTATATGTTATTATCTTCGGGGGCTACGTACGCACGAGGTGATGGGAGCCCGTGCGTAGCTACTAATATGCTTATGTCCGGGTAGTCTAGGACCCACTAGCATGCTTTATGTGTGTACCTGTAACCCTGCCTGTATCATTGAACTGTTAGTATGACCGAAAAAGTAAGTAAATGTTTAAAAGAAAGCTGGATTTCATACTTCTATCCTTCTAAAGAGAATTTATTTCCGCTGTAAATATATGTGTACCTGGATTAGGTTGTATCGAGGAATACCATTAAATTTGACAAATGAGTTTAAAAAACAAATGATTTCAAAACCTATGTTTCATGCTTCTTTTAATACGGATTTTACTATTTTCCATGAGAAAACTATTGTTCTTAATAAAAAGTGGATTTAAATGTGTGGAAATGTGTCAGCACTCGAGTCGCAGTCATGATTCGCGATGGAGGGGATATTTATGTTAATTATATATATGAGTCAGCACACGAGTCACAGGTATGATTCACAATCGTGGGGAGCTTTATGTTAATTATATATATGAGTCAGCACACGAGTGGAATGTATGATTCGTGATCGTGGGGAGCTTTATATTTAGTATATCGAGTCAACACACGAGTCGCAGGTATGATTCGCGACCGTGGGGAGCCTTATATCGAGTCAGCACACGAGTCACAGGTATGATGCGCGATCGTGGGTTGGCTTATTACATCGAGTCAGCACGCGAGTCGCAGGTATGATTCGCGATCGTGGGTTAGCTTATGACCTCAGCCCCTATGATCACCCTTATGACTCTGGACGGTCGTCTTGTCCTGGTATGTGTATGATCACTTGAGTTCTGAGTCACTTATAGCTGGAGTGTCATGATCACTTGAGTTCTGAGTGACTTATAGCTGGAGTGTCAGGTATTGGTTAAGAGGAGATTTTAGTACTTTGTTGTTCCTTTTTTAGTTATTATCTGGATTTCGTTATTTGCTGTGCACTTGTTGCTCACTATCTTTCATGCCTATTGTATTTCATCATACTCTGTCACATGTTGTATTGTCGAACCTTATTAAGAGTCTAATTTTCCCCCTCGTCACTACCTCTCTGAGGTTAGGCGGGCGACTTGCTGAGTACACGTTGTTTTTGTACTCATGCTACACTTAAAGTGTATTTTATTGCACAGGTACCTTCATGGTAATGTGGAGGATTCAGAGACTTAGGCGAGCTGCATCTTCCGGAGTCACCTTCATACTGTATCTATTTCATTTTAAATTTCCTTGTCCAGTTGTATTTTGGACAGGCTTTGTAATATCTGTAAAATTCATAGAAGTTGCTCATGTACTTCTGACACCGGGTTCTAGGGACGTGTTGAGATTTATTTCATTAAACTAAATTGATGTGCTGTCGTATTTAAGTTTACAAAAAATTATTTATTTTATTATGAGATGCAAGAAAAAGCAACGATTTCGAAAATGTTAAAACTGGAAAGTTATTTCAATTAATTAATGTTTTGGGTTTCCTGACCTTGTGTCCGGCGCCATCACGACCTTAGGGATTTGGGTCGTGAATGCTAATTATTGTGCTCTCATGTCCTTCACTTTGTGTTTACTATCTTCATTACTGGTATGTTCTGATTTCAATTCAAGTACCAAAAACAATATGTTTCTTTTGCTACTTCAGTTCATTATGTTTCTAATCTGCTTCTACCTATGGTTTTGCTGTTCGACATGTAATTGACCTCTTTGCTTCATCTAAGTGTGCTAGTTATGCCTTATCTCTTTAGGGTCAACATGCTCTTATGAATCAGTAACCCGACTTTAATCTGTTTTTTTAATGCTTGTGTACTATTGCCTAGTTCTAGTACGCACCTATTGATTTGTTATCCTAAGTTGCCTTAATGCTCAATCATGTTTATTATGAAATCCTATACTCTACTGAATCCCCTAAGCATTTCAGATTCTTTAACTATGTCTAATTAGTACTCCTGAATCTATGTGTTACTATATGCACTAAGTGCAAAGTACTTCTGCCTGTTATGTGTTCACCATACATGCCCTATTTGTCCCCAATCCCAATTAACCCTATGTGAAGGTTTGTTCTCTGAGTTTTGCTGAAATTGTTTGACTGACCTGCTGTTTGTTTAATTACACAACTGTTTCAAAAGCTGTTTTACTACACAACTCTCTTATTTACAAAACTATTTCAACTAAGTCTCTTTTCACACTGCTTTCCTAACAAAACCTTTTCAAAACTATGTCAAGCACTCTCACTCTACTCTTAGGTCCTTAGGTTCTGCCCCTCCAATGTGTGACTGCTTAGAGATTCCTATGAGATCCCTCTGAACTCTGATGCATTGGAGCTGGCACTTCCATACTGCACTTACTCAGTTATGGTGGTGAAATCTGGGTGTGCACTGCCCGGGATCCCTTGAGGTCCTTAGGGAACTCTAACACACCCGAATATGAGAAAGGGTATGAAACATTTGGGCATTTGAGGTTCTGGAAATCTGGGCCTGTGTTCAGGCTCCTTATAGTGTGACTTCTTATTTTTCTTTATCTATGTAATTCATTCAATATTGGTTTGTAATAATTATTGTAAACAAATATTGGGGTTCGCTAGTGAAAAGGGGACGGTAGCTATATATGTTATCAATATCAATGGGTAGAACCATGCCTTAGGTTTGCATTTCCTATATGTGCATTAGAATCCATGTTTAGGACCAATACATTCTAAGCATGTCATGCATTGGAATCATGTTTTAGGTTTACTACTTCAACATCTCATTTGACCCTATTTATCACTTAGAAATCTTGCTTTTAGGCTAAATAATAGCATCAACATAAAAATGTTGCTCCTGCACATCCTGAAATTACCCTGTAACTCTTTGTGCATTTTAGAAATCATGCCTTTAGGAATTTTGTGTATCCTGAAATGGTGTCTTAACCATTCTGCATTTATATGTGCATATTAGTTATCCTGCTCTAGGATTTCGTTTGCATCTGCTTAACCACGCCTAGTTTAACTACTGACTAACGAAAAAGGTAGAAATAGTTTCACATCTAACTGTCTTGCTCTTAATAAAATCTGCATAATTGTATCACTTAGAACAACATGCTTTTAGGTAAAATAACTTTTGAACTGTCTTTTTTTAACAATTCTGGTAATTATTATGCACAATCCCACACCTAGGCAAGCCTTAGGTAATCAATCTATTTAAAAGCTGAAACATTGCTTGCTTGTGTTTACTGTTTGAAGACATAGGTTTTAAAATCAGCAGGCGAACTGATTAGGTCATTCCTATTGAGTTTATAAATCAAGCTACATGTTTCTGTGCATTGACATTCACTTAGACATCATGCTTTAGGATCTTGTCTAATAAAAATGCCTCTTGTTTGTGTGTGAGTCATGTTTTTACGTGCATTATCTATGAAGTTAAATCTGAGCCTCTTAATTGTTCTTTCCTTCCTTAATTTGCTAAAGTCCTACTTGTTCTTGTCTGTCGCCTAGTATTTTCTCCTTTTAAACCTTAGGGGTCTGTCTAGAACTGCCTATAGGTAGAGGTCCTAATTTCCTCCAGGACAATTAAGAATGGACGGGTAACAACACACATAGAGGTCGTTAAACAACACTCGCTTAAATAACCTCTAAGGGGTGGGAAAGGTAGATATGGATATGATGACCGGTGCACTAATGCCACGTGTAGCCCCTTTCTGAGGAGTGATTATTGGGCATTGTACTGATGTGATCCTATAGGATAAACAACCTAGGACTCCCCTATCCCTTACACATGTGTGCTTAGATTGTAAATCTTTCAAAACCTTATATACGTACTTAGACTTTAAATCTTCTAAAACTTTACTTCACATGTGTGCTTAGATTGCGAATCTTTTCAAAACCTTTATTTGTTTAAGCTTATTTGCTACTTGTTTAAATTCACAAAGCTTGTTTGGCCGGGAACCACAGTTGTGGACTTTGGGGGGTGCCTAACACCTTCCCCTTGAAGTAATTTCAAGCCCTTATCCAATCTCTGGTTATTAAAATATGTGTTATAATGACCCTTAGTGGGTGCCCTAACGCACCTTAATTCGTTAGGTGGAGACTCTTCAATTCCTTACATACCCCTTTTCCCAAAAGGAAACGAGTTGTCCCAATAATGTCAAAAACCCTTACTGATCTGAAAGGAGAGGAAAAAGGGGGCGCGACAGCATGGCGACTCTGCTGGGGATTTTAGGCTTCTACCATTTCAAACTGCTTTGGGAATTTTTACCTTTGTTAATATTTGCACCCTTTCCCTTTCCCCTTATGTGTAATTAATTGTTTATTTCTTTCAAGTATTTGATCTTTCTCAAAAACAAAACTGACATGTTTCCTTGTTTCCTTTTGTAATCGCTTTTAAATTACAACTGTTGTATTTACTGCTTTCACAACGTGCAAATCTATGTCAACATGCCTTTATTGCTTATTCATTGTTGCATACCCATGCTCAACATCATATTCCACTCGTGCCAATACAAATCATATAGCAAAGCTTGATGAGTGGTTGCGCCCTTCTTATTTTATATCACCGTTAAATTCAGAAAGGCTTATTTGCAGTAAAACCAGTCGATCAGCGGTGCAGTCGATGGTTCCGTGCCTTCCCCCTTGAGTTGTCCGCTCAAGGGTACCATTCTAAGACCCCATAGAAACCTTACTCTGTTATACTGTGCATGCATTATGGTCAAACCTAGCTGGGTTAATGTGTTGTCCGCACAATAACCCTTTAAGACAACCTTGTCCAAGTCCACCAGGGTTTTCATAATCCCAACGGACACAATCACATTCTGTGCATTTATTTGGAGAACTAAATGCTTGTCTGCTAATTACAAGTGTATAAATAGTCGAGTCTGGCGGGGGTAAGGGCCTAACTATTTTGTCTTACAGAAATATGAGGCACGAAATTCCTAGATTCGGCATGATCAGGATTATCCACCCAAAGCTCCTGAACTGGTGGGAAGACCTTTCCTCCAGTGATAAGAAACACGTCAAGAAATACTTGGGAAATTTACCGTCTCTCCTAGACATTCAACCCAACAACACGTTGATCGAGGCTGCCACCTTATTTTGGGATGGCGAAAGAGTTGTCTTACGCTCTGGAACATTGAGATGACACCACTGCTAGAAGAGATAGAAGGACTAGTTGGGTTAGTCTGGGAAACCCCTGGGTTGTTGGTGCCTGAAAACCGCACATGCAAGGGCTTTCTGAAAATGATGGGTCTGAAGAAGAATGTTGAGTTAGAACGTCTGAAACAGTCATACATACCCTTTTAGTACTTATATGAAAGGTACGGTCACAGTAAATCATACCGTACCTACTACGACGAATTTGCCATTACATTTTTGGGGCACATCCATCGTAGGGTGTTTGTATTCATTGCATATTTTCTGGGACTAATAGTGTTTCCAATAAAGAAGGAAATGATACACACTAGGGTGGCCATGGTAACCAAGGCTTTGATGGAGGGGATTGATGGACAAGCCTTTAGCATTGTCCCGATGATCATAACAGACATTTACCGAGCTCTGGAACATTGTCAAAGAGGAGCTAAGCACTTCGAGGGTTGCAATCTGTTACTATAACTATGGCTTTAAGAACATCTCCAAAAGGGTCAATACCACCCCAAGCAGATGACATATATTCCCGACAGATTTGCTCAGCTAGGGACTGCCAAGGAGTGGGTAGAGTTCTTTGATAATCTAACTGAGGATCAGGTACAGTGGATGTTCGAGTGGTTTCCAACGGAAGAATTCATCGTCAGGTCCAGGGATGCACCACACTTGGTGCTAATCGGGTTGAGAGGTATATATCCTTACGTTCCTCTCCGAGTCGTGAGACAACCAGGCAGAAAGAAAGTTGTGCCAAGGGTCGACAAGATGAGACATTTCCGAGATGACTTCCAGGATGATGATGTTCCCCACAAGTGCTGAGCCCAACACATGCGACACTACAAAATCATAATGGAGAAGAACACAATTGAACCAGACAGGTACCACGTAGGATGTGCAGCTTTCTACCCGGGGTGGTTAGAAGATGACCTAGATGGGTTAGTCAGGCCAGGGATCAACCGAGGCCACATAATCATAGACGAGAGTGTCGAGGCTCAGGTCAAGTACAATCGGCTGCGCAATAGGATCCACGAGTCTGATAATAAGCACCGTGAGATACATGAAACCAACAAAAGATTTATTGTAGAATGAAAAGACATGGCCATCCATTCCAACAAGAAGCTAGAATACTTGGAGCGAGGCATAATAGAGCTAGAAGGTAAAATCATCAAGAGGGTCGAAGACTGTCAGAAAGCTAAGGGGAATGAAGGAGGACATCTGGCCAGAGCATACCTACTGCTAGGACTGCGTGAGCTAGGGAACCTGTTTGATGGGATCAAGGATGCCGAAGCTGGGGAAGGTCCTTCTAGGACCAAGTAGTATAGGATTTCCTTTTTTTTTGCTTTTATCAATGTAATAAGTTCAATGTCCATTAGTGGCTTTATTTCCTGCTTATTATTTTAGTGTCGTTTTGGATGTCTATTTTTACATTAATGAAATGAGGCATTTTGGAATCTAAGTTCTCCAAATCAACTTGTCTCTAGGCCTACCTCGGGCACAACGAGGCTCCTAAATTCGGACACGCTTTTATATTCCTATACTATGTGTTTAAATACTGCAATATTTTCTCATAATCCTCACTAACTTAGCTACCTTTTGTTTTTGTTTTTGTTTTTGTTGTCTTTCTTTTGATTATTCCCCTCCTCAAAGGTTGGTTTGTGCATTCTGGCTTCATCATCATACCACACAAGATCCAGGGGCCCTCTACCTTCTCCTCCTCCTAGTCCACCTAAGGGAAAAAGCAAAGGCAAAGGAAAAATGGAAGATATCACGAAGGAAAACACAACGCCAGTCGAACAAACAGAAGCTACTGATAGTCAAGGTACCCAGGTTCAGAATGAGGCTATTACACAACTCGAGCAAAGGTTGTTGAAGCTCCAAGGGGAGCTTGAGCATGCCTGAAATTTGGTAAATTTATCCTTCTCACTCACTGTTCCAGATGTCAACCATCCAAACATCCAAAATCCCATACCTCCTCAGAATACCCAAAACAAACAAAATCCTCCCACCGCTCATCACAACACAACACCGCCGAAAAATACAACTATTCCACCACAATACAATACTTGCCACACTCCGAGAAACACCCCACTGATCGTCCCCGAGCCACAAAACTCCACAAATGACCACCTCTATACCCAGGCACCAGGCCATCATAACATCCCCATATACGTGGACACTCTACCTCACTCCACCCAACCTATTTCATACACACCTTAATCCAGTGAGAAGGATTTGCTTATCAAGAATTTGGCCGAAGAACTCAAGAAGATGACTAGCCGAGTTCTAGATGTTGAAGGAAGTAAGGGAGTTGAAGGGTTGAACTATGAAGATCTCTGCATATACCCCGATGTTGAACTACCAGAGGTCTACAAACCTCCTAAGTTTGAGATGTTCGACGATACAGGTGATCCGAGGGTACATCTGAGAAATTATTGTGATAAATTGATTGGAGTAGGAAGAGACGAGAAGATTCGCATGAAATTGTTCATGAGAAGACTCACCTGAGATGCTTTGTCTTGGTACATCAGCCAAGACCCAAAGAAGTGGTCCAACTAGGTAAACATGGTATCAGACTTCATGGACTGGTTCAGGTTCAATACAGAGAATGTGCCAGACATGTTCTATATTCAGAATCTTAAGAAGAAGCCCACATAAACTTTTCGCCAGTATGCCACTCGCTGGAGTTTTGAAGCAGTTAAGGTCAGGCCTGCCCTAGACGAAGAACAAATGAACAAATTCTCTGTTCGGGCACAAGGCCCCGTAATATTATGAGCGGCTGATGGTGATTGAAAATCACAAATTCTCTAACATCATCAATTTAGGTGAGAGAATCAAGAAGGGATTAAAAGTGGAATAGTTACCAATTTTGAAGCATTACAGGCCACGAACAAGGCCCTATAGTCTTGCGGCATATCCAAAAAGAAATATGTAGAGGCCATAATGGTTGCACAGGGACCGAAATCCCCAATGACATATCAAACCTCTCCACTCACCTACCAAGCACCCCCGCCTACATATCAGTCAGCACCTACACCAACATATCAGTCATCTCCACCACCTACCTATCAACCTACTTCTCCCAGATATTCCTAACCAACTCCTATTTACCATGCTTACAATTGTCAACCATCTCACTTCCAATCACCCCCTGCTCACCAATATTTCCCGAGACCTCGACCCAACTTCGACCGCAGGCCGCCCAAGAAATGTACTGCCATTGCTGAACCTATTGACCAGCTGTATGAAAGATTAAAAGATGATGGTTATGTTACTCCTATCCCTTCTGTAACCCCTGAAAATCCATCCCAATGGGTCAAACCAAATAAAACCTGTGCATACCATTCCTGCATGAAGGGGCATACAATTGATGAATGCTGTTCACTTAAGGATAAAATCCAGTCTTTGATTGATAATAAGGTCATCCAAGAAAAGGAATCTACTCCCAATGTTCGCAACAATCCGCTCCCAGACCATAGGGGTGGAGACATCAACATGATAGAGATAGAGGAAGAATGGGACCCCGAGGGGTTGATCAGATTGATCAAAGAAGGTGATGACCCAAAGAAGCTAGCGGTCACACTTAATCCCATCATAGTACAGATTCAGCCGTCAAGAGATGTTGAGGTAGCTGCGTCAGTCCCATTCAAGTTTGAAGTGGCACCATCTACGGATGAACCTATGCCGTTTGAGGTTTGTGTAATCCCACCTGCCACGACACCTGTCCCATTTGAAGTGAAGATAGCCGCACCAATTACAGTGACAGTGTCAACCCCGCTGCTTTTCAACACCAATGCCATACCTTAGGACTATGTAGATGAGGCAAGGAGGAAAGTTAAAGTCAAGATAGAGGAAGTTGTTGCTGCAAAAGGGATGACAAGGACCAACATGATCTATACACCTAAACACTTGGCAGAATCCAGTAAATAGGCTTCCAACAGACCACCTATCGTTGATACAAGACCAAATGATCTTGGAGGAAGGTGCAGGCTAAAGAATACTCAGTCATCAATAAGTTGAACTAAACCCCAACCCAGATATCCATTCTGTCATTGCTGCATAATTCAAAGACGCACATGAATGCTTTGATGAGAGTGTTGAACGAAGCATATGTGCCTAATAACATCACTAGTGGAGAAATGGACAACATGGTAGGACAGGTGCTGGAAAGTCACAAGATCATTTTCCACGAGGACGAGCTGCCACCTAAAGGGCTAAGTCACAACAAGGCATTGCACATTACTGTGCAATGTGAAGATCATTTCATTACTAGGGTTCTAATTGATGGAGGATCCAACCTCAACATTTGCCCATTGACGACCCTCAAAATATTGGGCAAAGGATTGTACGAGATAAGAGAAGGGTCCAGGAATGTGAAGGCTTTCGACAATTCTCAAAGGGATACCATTGGAGAAATTAGTATTTGTCTACAGATGGGACCTACATGGTTCGAGATTGAATTTCAGATGATATATGTATCCGCGTCATACAACATGTTATTGGGATGGCCGTGGATACATGCTGCTGGGGCTGTGGCATCAACATTGCATTAGGCACTGAAATTTGAAGGGAACCACCAGGAAGTAATCATCCCCGGAGATGGAAGAAACCCTATATAGTCGCCAGGCCATCCCAATGGGTGAAGGTAGAAGAAGGCTGGGTAGAGAAACCTATCATCACATCGAGCGGGTCAACGCAATAGAAAAGGATAAGTGGTGGGATAGTAAGATCGAAACCATATTGAACTGGAGTAGGTACAAGCCTGCAAAGGGCTCGGTAAGAATCTGCAAGGGATTTCCTAACCAATACAGCTGAAGCACCATGGAACCACTTTTGGGCTGGGATACAAATACACTTGGCAAGAGTGCGAAGACTGATCGTCACCATGGCGCGGTCCCTACTATCCATTGGAACAGCCTATACCACATTTGGAGCAGACTTTCCAACAAGCTGATATCATATGGGGGTCAGAAGAAGAAGAAACTCTAGCAGCTTTGAAGAATCTATTCCTGGAAGACGAAGGCATGGACTGTTGTGTTATTGTTGAGGAGGAGGAAGAGGAAGAGGAAGAGGAAGAGGAAGGCCCTACCAGCCAAGCTGTGAGCAACTAGCCCTCATAGAAGGGAAAAGAATGAATGTAGTACTTCATAGACATCTTGATCGGAGCAGAATGACCAGAGCCTTCAACAAAAGAGTCAAACCAAGACAGTTCACACCAGGACAGCTGGTGTTAAAGAAGATCTTTCCACATCAAGATGAAGCCAAAGGGAAAATCTCTCCCAACTGGCAAGGTCCATACATAGTTCATCGAGTATTGACAGGAGGAGCTCTTATACTTGCAGAAATGGACGGAGAAGTTTGGCCAAAGACAATCAATTCAGATGCAGTCAAATGATACTATGTGTAATTCTTTATGATGTAAACTGAACTACACCCTACCTGCTTCCTGTTTAAGAGGGGATACGTAGGCAGCCCTATGGGTTCGATCACAATTCAATAAAAATCTCATTTTCCCCCATAATTGGAAACTAGGGCAGAATTTTGAGGAGGACACTTAAAATTTCAAAGCAAGTTCAGCCGACCGCAGCATGCACAACAGTAAAAAACGTCACCACATCAAACTAGGGCAGAATTTTGTGGAGGACCCTCAAAATTCTGTAGCATGAGAGGTTGCAATGTCTTGAATCGTGTCACAGTCGTCGGTTCATCTAAATTTCTTGAAATATATTTCATATTATGTCTTTACAAAATCATGCATGCTTATTTTCAAAATATAGCTCTGTTTAGCAAATGTTACCCCGATGATTTAAACAGGATCATCAGATCGAGGAGAACGAGTCAACCAAAGCTAGCGGGGATACAAACCAACCTCCCCCATCTACAGAACTCACGATTTTTCTTTGGATGCAGGAACAAAGAATGAACATGTTCAAAATCACAATCCTCGAAACCATCGTACTACATTTTCTATCAGCACGAACAAACAATGCTCCATAGTCACAATGCTCACAACAATCACAATATCAAAGCCTGCTGCCAGCTAAGAAATTATACTGTCATTTACTATTTAATCTTCTGCATAAGGCTAAGTTCTGCCTTCATTTTGCATAAGGCTAGTATCTGCCTTCTATCTTGCATAAGACTAAGCTCTGCCTTCATCTTGCATGGGACTAAGCTCTGTCCCGCGTTTTTTCATGAGGTTAAGCTATACCTCCATCTGCATAAGGCTAATCTCTACCTTCATTTGCATAAGGCTAATCTCTGCCTTCATTTGCATAAGGCTAAGCTCTGCCTTCATCTTGCATGTGACTAAGCTTTGTACCGCATTTTGCATGAGGCTAAGCTCTGCCTCCATCTACATAAGGCTAACCGCTGCCGTCCTATCTGCATGAGGCTAAGCTCTACCTCCATTTGCATAAGGCTAATCTCTGCCTTCCATCTTGCATAAGGCAAATCTCTGCCTTCATTCTGCATAAGGCTAATCTCTTCCTTGCACATCTCTGCATGATACTAACCTCTATCTCCATTTTGCATGAGGCTAAGCTCTGCCTCCATTTTCATAAGGTTAATTTCTGCCTTCATCCTGCATGAGGCTAAGCTCCACCTCCATTCTGCATAAGGCTAATCTCTACCTTCCACATCTTGCATGAGGCTAAGCTCTATCTCCATACTTGCATGAGGCTAAGCTTTGCCTCCAATTTTATTTTCACCGAGACTAAGCGCTGTCTCTTAAGAATTATTTACTTCGCTTCTATTTTGGTCTAAGCTCTGCCCTCCATTTCCCAAGACTAAGCTCTGCCTTGTGAAAGTCATATTACTGCATTTCATGGGCTGAAATATCGCCAACCTGTCCAAAGGTGAAATAGTCTAACGGAACCATCCTCATAGCCGGAAGACACCATGTCATGGACTGAGGATCTCTCTCAATTTTGCATATAATTATTCAAAGGCGTCATAGTTCAGAGGCACTATCTTCATGGCCCGAGAACATCATTTCATGGCCTGCGAATCTCTCATCAAACAATTCATGGCCCATGACATCATGGTCTGAGGACGTCATCCCTAACCGTCCGAAGACAACTTTCATAGTCTAATGGGAACCTGCATCATGTTTAAATTTATGCACAATATACACTTGCGGTATTCTTATTTGCAGGTAACCCGACGAGCAACGACTATCCCAGCAGGAGCGATCTCGCTCCGGTTCTCCCAGCCATATCAAACCTAACCCCTTCCGTAAATCGTTCATTCATCCAGCCCTAGATGTTGCGTCCTCTCTTGTGATAACTTCATTGCTATACTTCGCCGATGAATCCGGAACTACATACAGCCTGATTCCTGTAAAATCAGGGATATGTAGGCAGCTCAGAACCCAGGGCACACCCCTAAATCTCTCAAACTGTTTTGCTCGGTCAAACTTGGCCATCATATCTTTACCCGACAACTCTTTCATCCTTTCTGGGTAAAGAGGGGCAGCTGTTGATACCCAATTTTTCCATAAAAGAAAATTAAAATTGCATATATACCTTCAAAATCATGCATTAATAGTAATTGGTATTTTTCCATAATTTTCCTATGTTTTTATTAAATTACCCAGCATTTTATTTCCAATAAATAATTACAAAACTACATCACAAATGATTCCAAAAGCATTTCTTAATTTAATTTATTATTCATGATCCTATTAAGGCCAAATTATTCAATAAATAGCCAATTTGGCATCTTTTGGCTATAATTGCTATAACTTTACAATTATAGCCCAATCATATAATTTTGTACCATTTTTTTAAACCAAATTTTAGTCATTTGTATTTTAAAATACTGAATAATCATTTAAAATTATTTTCTATGCATAAAATTTATTTTAATGATTATTAGCTATTTTTACAAATTATTGTAAGTAATTTAATTGGGTATTTAACAAATAGGCTAATTTCATTTCAATCTTAGCCTAATTAAACCAGCCCCAAATCCAATTGAATCAGCCAAAATACCCCAAGCCCAATCCATTAATCCCCCGACCCAATGTCTTGTTTAATCTGAACCATTGATCAATTTTGATCAATGGACCAGACCCCCTTACCTTAATTAAACCTAAACTACCCCCTAAACCCTCATTCCCATTCTCTCATTCTCTCTTCCCCCTCCGCCGTTCCATCCTCTCATCTTGCTTTCTTTCTTTGCTACTTGCTACTATACTGAATTAGCCGGCTGTAAGCCAAGGTTAACTATTGTGCTCTCATATCCTTCATTTTGTGTTTACTATCTTCTTTACTGGTATGTTTTGATTTCAATTCAAGTCTCAAAAATAATATGTTTCTTTTGCTACTTCAGTTCATCATGTTTCTAATCTGCTTCTACCTATGGTTTTGCTGTTCGACATGTAATTGACCTCTTTGCTTCATCTAAGTGTGCTAGTTATGTCTTACCTCTTTAGGATCAGCATGCTCTTATGAATCAGTAACCTGACTTTACCCTATTTTTTAATGCTTATGTACTATTGCCTGGTTCTAGTACGCACCTATTGATTTGTTATCCTAAGTTGTCTTAATGCTCAATCATGTTTAGTATGAAATCCTATACTCTACTGAATCCCCAAAACATTTTAGATTCTGTAACTATGTATAATTAGTACTCCTGAATCTATGTGTTACTATCTGCACCAAGTGCAAAGGACTTCTGCCTGTTATGTGCTCAATATACATGCCCTAATCCCCAATTAACCCTGTGTGAAGGTTTGTTCTCTGAGTGTTGCTGAACTTGTTTGACTGACCTGCTGTTTGTTTAATGACACAACTATTTTCAAAAGTCGTTTTACTAAACAACTCTCTTATTTACAAAACTATTTCAAGTAAGTCTCTTTTCACTCTGATTTCCTACTAAAACCTTTTCAAAACTATGTCAAGCACTCTCACTCTACTCTTAGGTCCTTAAGTTATGCCCTTCCAATGTGTGACTGCTTAGGGATCCCTATGAGATCCCTTTGAACTCTGAGTATTGGAGCTGGCACTTCCACACTGCACTTACTCAGTTATGGTGTTGAAATTTGGGTGTGAGACCCGGGATCCCTTGAGGTCCTTAGAGAACTCTGACACACCCGAATTTGAGAAAGGCTATGAAATATTTGGGCATATGAGGTTCTGGAAATCTGGGCATTTTTTCAGGCTCCCTACAGTGTAACTTCTTATTTTTATTTATCTATGTAATTCATTCAATATTGGTTTGTAATAATTATTGTAAACGAATGCTGGGGTTGGCTAGTGAAAAGGGGACGGTAGCTATATATGTTATCAATATCAATGGGTAGAAACTATGCCTTAAGTTTGCATTTCCTATATGTGCATTAGAATCCATGTTTAGGACCAATACATTCTAAGCATGTCATGCATTAGATATCATGTTTTAGGTTTACTACTTCAGCATTTTATTTGACCCTATTTATCACATATAAATCCTGCTTCTAGGCTAAATAATAGCATCAACATAAAAATGTTGCTCTTGCACATCCTGAAATTACCCTGTAACTCTTTGTGCATTTTAAAAATCATGCCTTTAGGAATTCTGTGTTTCCTGAAATGATGTCTTAACCATTCTGCATTTATATGTGCATATTAGATATCCTGCTCTAGGATCTCATTTGCACTGCTTAACCACGCCTAGTTTAACTACTGACTAACGGAAAAGGTAGAAACAGTGTCACATCTGTCTGTCTTGCTCTTAATAAAACTAGTAACAATCTCTGCATAATTGTATCACCTAGAACATCATGCTTTTAGGTAAAACAACTTCTGAACTATATTTTTTTAACAATTATGGTAATTATTATGAACAATTCCACACCTAGGCAAACCTTAGGTAATCAATCTCTTTGAAAGCTGAAACACTTCTTGGTTGTGTTTACTGTTTGAAGACACATGTTTTACAATCAGTAGGCGAACTGATGAGGTCATTCCTATTGAGTTTATAAATGAAGCTGCATGTTTCTGTGCATTGACATTCACTTAGACATAATTCTTTAGGATCCTGTCTAATAAAAATGCCTCTTGTTTGTGTTTGAGTCGCGTTGTTGTCACGACCCAAACCGATGGGCCGCAACGGGCACCCAGTACCTTACTCAATCGAGTACCACCATAACGTATCTTTCGTATCATACTATCACAGGTAAATGAGCCGGAGATGCTGCCATGAGATAAGTAGAATGAAACATGAGGATACTCGACATTGGACGACCTAACATAATCCAAACTTATACATATGACATACGGGTCTATAAGACTAAAATGATCATTTGTAAACTCAAAACATAGGCCGACAAGGCCATACAAGTATATGTATACATGACATATGTCTACAAGCCTTTAAGTATACATAATGTCATAAAGTTCGGGACAGGGTCCCTCCATACCGATCAATACATGTACTAATCATACTGAGCAAAGAAGCAACTCCGGAGCAAATGGAGCGCACTGACACCTTCGACTGAGCTGATAGCCTACTCGGAAGACTCTCAACCTTTCTATCGGGACCTGCGGGCATGAAATGCAGCATCCCCAGGAAAAAGGTATGTCATTAAAAATAATGTATCGAGTATATAAGGAATGAAAATTGGTAAACAATAGACATGAAAGAAATATGAAGTAAAAGACTCGACATGTGAGTCTGAATAGCTCTGTGAATCCTTTAATATTTAAAATGTCATGCATATGCGTATAAATGCCATACCATGCATGAGTATATGCGTTCATAACACCATCAAGCCTCTGAGGGCATCCCATCATATATTCTCGGCCACTGTGGGAAAATCATCAACGTATACCAGCTGATCAGGTGGTGGTGCGTATATAACGCCATAACCTTTTCCCATATCCAATATATATATATATATATATATATATATATATATATATATACGTATATAACTCTATCTGTTCATAAGTCAATGTAAATGAATGCAATGCATGAGAAGTGCATCAATAAAATTTTTCATAGTGTCATAAGAACATAAGCATCTCTAGTATTTCTATGAATAGAGTCATTTATGGAAGTTGTGCATTTGCTCGTTTTGTTTGTATCGTATGGATCATGTAAAAAGGAAAGAAGGGATATCCTTAACATACCTGAGCCGATTCTCTTGACAATCCATCTAACACATGTCAATGGCGACAACACTTAACTGACGGATCAGAGTAGGGAAAAATTCGTATAATATTCTTAAGAAAGATTGTACCGTGCTTTCTTAGAATTGCATAACTTGCATCTTGTACATTACTGTTGAAGTCTAACGTGCTTTGTTTTACAGAATGCACAGGGTTTAAATCCTCTCATGTTCGTCTTTGCACTCATCGCCAATGTCACTTACGCAGGGAGGTAGCTAATTCTCCCAACGTTGTTGGTCAATAGTTAAAGTGGAAAGAATGCCATAACTTCCTCCAAATTTATTTAAGAGACCAAGAAATAGATATAAGTACAATTTTTGTGCTATTCCTGGTAAAATAGCACAAAGCTTTTATAAACTCTTTTCAATAACCAAAAGGCCAGTACTGGAGACATTCTATATATTTCAAAGAATATGACATTGACTAAGAAAATGACTTCTAATAGAGCTTTAATGGAGTAATAGTAGTACTTTTTTTGTAGTTTTCTCTAGTCATTTATTTAACCAAGAATTCCATACGTGTAATCAAGACAAATTATGCCTTATGACTCATCATACATTTTGGTTCCACTTAGGCTTAGCTTGATGCCAAGTGGCAGGCCCAAAAAAAGATCTTTATCCACTTAATCATAATTATCCCTATAATTAATTAATTATCCCCATAATTAAGAAATATCTCAAATTACTTAAAATACTACTCATTTTTAACACACCTTACTATCATGGCCATGTGGTATCTTGTATGGCACTAGTTCATAAATACCAGGTATTTTAGCTCGGGCCGTATTTTATCCCAAAATGTCAAATTTCGACGTAATTCATTTTCTTTGATTTTCTTACCCTCTCACCTTTAAGAATTTACTCATCACTTGTTTGAAATAGCATAATACTCATAATCTCCAAATAATCTTATCCTTAAACTGATGTCAATTATCTTACGACAAATCCAACGTACAATACTACATGGTCTATCATCGTCATAATTTAATACTGCGGAGCGTAACATTATCGTAATATAATACTGCGAGGCGTAACAACTCTTTATGTGCATTATCTGTGGAGGTAAATCTGAGCCTCTTAATTGTTCTTTCCTGCCTTTATTTGCTAAAGTCCTATTTGTTCTTGCCTGTCGCCTAGTATTTTCTCCTTTTAAACCTTAGGGGCCTGTCTAGAACTGCCTATAGGTAGAGGTCCTAATTTCCTCCAGGACCATTAATAAGGGACGGGTAACAACACACATAGAGTTCGTTAAACAACACTCGCTTAAATAACCGCTAAGGGGTGGGAAATGGTAGATATGGATATGATGCTAATGCCACGTGTAGCCCCTTTCTGAGGAGTGATTACCGGGCATTGTACTGATATGATCCTATAGGATAAGCAACCTAGGAGTCCCCTATCCCTTACACATGTGTTCTTAGATTGTGAATCTTTCAAAATCTTATATACGTGCTTAGACTTTAAATCTACTAAAACTTTACTTCACATGTGTGCTTAGACTGCGAATCTTTTCAAAGCCTTTATTTGTTTAAATTTTTTTGCTACTTGTTTAAATTCACAAAGCTTGTTTGTCCAGAAAACACAGTTGTGGACTTTGAGGGGTGCCTAACACCTTCCCCTTGAAGTAATTTCAAGCCCTTACCCAATCCTTGATTATTCAAATCTGTGTTATAATGACCCTTAGTAGGTGCCCTAACGCACCTTAATTCGTTAGGTGGCGACTTTTCAATTCCTTACATACTCCTTTTCCCAAAGGAAATGAGTTGTCTCAATAATGTCAAAAATCCTTACTGATTCTAAAGGAGAGGAAAAAGGGGGCCCGACAGAGCGAACACTTGGCAACTTAAAGCTTTCATCATATTATATGTACAATTCTAAGTAAACATAAAGTCAAGGAGCGAGCCTTAAGTTCACACACTATATATATATATATACTATATATATCAACAGAAGAGTACAATTTATTTACAGAGATACATGCTTGAAACTATAAAATCACACTAAACCGGTGAAAATGTTTCATATTACTGCCATAGTTCTACTATTACACCCTTGGAAAAGAACCCGACAAATAAACCAAGGGGAATTCATTACTAACTACTAAGAACATTATGCATATAACTATCTATTTTTTTTGTTTTTTATATATATACAAAGATCACAAAAGTGTAATTTGACTCAATTACAATATTTACAAGGATTAAAAAAACAAACAAAAAAAAAATATATACAAGGATTACAAAAAGTAGCCATCCCACCCCCCAAATGAAAAGCATGCATTGTGCCCAATGCATAAGAAATTGAAAACAGAGTTGAGGGGCTCCCTGGGGCGCACTAAGCGCTATGGGAAGCTGAATCAATCTGAACTGCAGTGGGGTCGCTCTGTGGTACTGAAGCTATGGCTGATAGGATCTCAGCTTGAGGGGCCTCCACGGATGGAGAAGGGGTCCCCAACTGTCCTGATGAAAGAGCTGGGGCCTGTGAGCTGCTAGCCTCGCCGGATGATGGCTGAGTGGTCGATGGATGGGCCTTAGCGACCATATCTGCTAGCGAGTGTTCTATCGCCTTATGTACATCTGCTGCTTCTTCCTCTTCTACAGCAGAAGGGACGACAACCTGCTTACCTTTATCCTGAGGACCCTCATCCTCCTCTGACAGTGCCTCTTCATCTGTCTCTCCTTCCTCTGGCTCTGCAGTGTGTCCGGAATCTGCCCTAGAAGGGATGTCAATGGGTGCAAGAGGAGCTGGAGTCTGGGAAGCCCCGATAGTTTATGGCTCGGGAGCTGTCATCAAGGCAGTGAAATCAAAGTCCAACCCAGCAATGGACGTGCCAGCTCCCTACTCTCCTTCATTTGGCATGAAGGAAGATAGATCGAACTCCAGGTTTTGCATCTTGTGGAGCTCACCCTTCAATGCATCAACATCTGCACGGAGCTTAGGCAAGCCTCCAACTTCAACGGTTTCGAGCCTCACCTCAATCTGCTTCAGGCGCTCCTCATAAGATGTATGCTGTTGTTGGAGTGTCGTCATTGAGGATTGGATGGGAATCAATGCCTGCCTAATGATTGTGGGCAGGTCCTTCATCAGCCGGTCTATCTTAGTATTTGTATGCTGAGCTAAGAGACCTAGCTTTGAATGAGCTGGTAGTGAAACTGAAGACTGTGCAATGGTGGCCTGTGGAGTGGGCTGTGGAGTGGATGTAGATGCCCCTGTGGCCTGAGGAGAGGCAGATGTCGAGGAATCTGAAATGTCTGTGTCAGCTAGAATGGGGATCTGAACCTCTGTAGGAGCATCGGTCTCCTGCATCACTGCATCACTAATGCGCGTGATATCAATATCCTTCAGCGCTTTCACCGTCTTGTCATGGTGTGGCAATGGAGGGACTTCCACAGATTTATAGAGAGCTATGATCAAGCACGGGAATGGAAGTGACATGGCCGTCTAGTTGGCCCTAACCCCCAACTCTCGGAAGATAATCGCACCCACATCAATCTTGATACCGGTCATAATGCATGCAGTGAGAAGTGCTTTCTCAATGTTTATATCAGTTTCGTTCCTGGACGGTATCAGGCGAGAGGTGACAAAGCTAAGCCAGTACCGACCCTCCCGTGTGAGATCTTCCTTGAAAATTTTATGGCAGGGTCAATCCAAGTTGGGGTCCCCTTTGCTATCACTGAGGCTATCCAGGAACGCTCACTATCCTTGCTGGCTAGTTTGGAATCGTACTTAGTTGTGCCCGATCTCCAGTTCGAAAAATACAAATCATTTATGGTGCCCTTGTCACAAAGCACATGTTTCCCTCGAACCAAGACTGTTTCAAAGAATACCTTGTTGCGCTTGTGATGAGGTGTTCTGGAAGCCCCATAGGATGCGTAAAATTCACGCACCAGTGTTTCATTAAAATCCTCTGGGACCTCTGTGAAGCATTCCCGGTTCCTTGCCTAATGTTCTCCAGTATGTGGGGGTAGTGCTCCTATAACCCGTTCAAGCTCAGTTTTTTCTCTTCCATGATCTTTTGTTTGTTAAGCCCGGCTTTATACAGACTTATAGAGTGGGTGACCCCAAAATGGAGTTGTAGATCCTCCCCTTTTTTTCTTCTTGCCTCTGCCTGTTGGTCTACTGATGGCAAGGTCTCCTCCTCATCAGGTTGGGAGGATTTTTCAGCAGCAGAGTGGGATGTTTCCGTTCGTGGACGCTTGGCTTGTTGTGAATGTTGCCCGGTGGAAGCCCTTTTTTGTCCACGAGCGGATGGGGAGCGAGCATCAATAGATTTCCTGGGAGCCATTTCTGCAAAAAAAAAAAACCGTCTGTGAGCGACATAGCAAACATAAGAAGAAAATTTTGCTAAGAAATCAGAAAATGCGATGGGTTATGCGGTCGCATAACCACTATGCGGACTGCAAACCCGTCGCAAAATTGTATGTCTGCAGAAGAAATTCAGTTATGCAACCTCATACCCACTATGTCGTTCGCATATCCATCGCCCACTATGTCGTTCGCATATCCATCGCAAAATTGTGTACTCATAATGGGCATCACACTATGCGATCATAAAATCCACCTCAAAGATGGATTTGCGATAGCAAAATGGCCGCAAACAAAATTTTAAAGTAGGCCACAATATGCCCAGGTGTGCGATGGATTTGCGATCCGCATAACACTTATGAGATCGCAAAATCCATCGCATTGTTACATTTCACCGGGTTGCCTAGGGTTTCCTTTGCGGACCGCAAATCACTTATGCGGGCCGTAAAAGGTCGTTGTCCCCACATTTTTCTTCTACCCTTAACAACGATGGTACCTAATTCATTACCCAGCAAGATCGCTTAATTAAATATGCAAGACTCCACATTACGAGCAGATGACCCCAGAGAATGAACGAAAAAAGAAAACAAACGACACAAAAAATAACACAAAACAAAACGAATAACTAAAAAAAACAGAGAAGAAAGAGAGGAGGGAACACATACCAGATAAAGGCAGGTCGAAGGCATGATTGTTAGGATTAAAAACACACTTGGTATTTATTGATTGATTCGTGTTCAAATGCCTAATTCTGGGTTAGCTGTCACCTTTTTTCTTTTTTTTTTTGGTTCTAGTGCAAAGTGTGAGTGCTGGTGTGCAAGGGAAGGGGTTTATGCGAGAAATGCAGCAGTTAAGTGACCACATAACACATTATGCGACCGCATAACACATTATGAGGCCGCATAAGTGTTATGCGGTATTTTCAGCTCAGATCACTTACACCCATGATGCAATGCATTTTTACGGTCGCATAAGTGATATGCGGACCGCAGAGTGCATACATTCACCACATTTTTGCATGCAAACTTTTCCCAACCAACTATCCAGGTTTGCGATTACTATGCGGTCCGCATAGTCAATATGCGACTACATAGTTGTAGCAAACTTCCCAGGGTGATTTTTCTTCCATTTCATTAGCCTTTTCACCCTGTTTCATGACCTTTTGGTCCACTTGCACTCCAACACACACTTCAATTTGCTCACTTTAATATATCTAACAAAAATAAAAATTAAAGGCCAAAAAGGATGTTACCACACATCGGTTGCATCCCATGGAGCGCTTGATTTAACGTCGCGGCACGACGAAGTTGACCCCTATTTGGGCTTATTCATCGGTTGGGCATGGGACATCTTTGAGAGCCAACTGTTCCACCAAATGTTTTTCTCCATCTGTGCCCAAGTAGTGCTTGACTCGCTAGGCATTTACTTTGAAGGTTCGGAGTCCATCCTCCAATTCTAATTCCACAGCTCCAAAAGGGGAAACATTTACCACTTTGAATGGATCGGACCACTTCGATTTGAGTTTGCCCCGGAACAACTTGAGCCTTGAATTGAAAAGCAAAACCAAGTCACCCGACTTGAACTCCCTCTTCAATATCTTCTTGTCATGGACGAACTTCATCATTTCTTTGTACACAGCTGCACTCTCATATGCATGGAAACAGAATTCTTCCATTTCATTGAGTTGTGTTAACCTCAAATTCGCAGCTTCGGCCCAGTCCAGGTTCAACCTTTTTAAAGCCCATTTGGCTTTGTATTCCATCTCTACGGGTAGATGCCATGCCTTTCCAAAGACTAACTGGTATGAAAAAGTGCCAATAGGGGTCTTGTACGCTGTGCGATATGCCCACAATGCATCATCTAGCTTTCTTGACCAGTCAGTTCTGTTTGCATTAACAGTTTTTGCTAGAATATTCTTTATCTCCCGGTTGGAAACATCAACTTTGCCACTTGACTGAGGATAATAATGTGTGGCCACCTTCTTCTTGACGCCATATTTCTCTAGTAGCCCCGTGAAAGCCTTGTTACAAAAATGAGATCCATCATCACTAAGAATGACTCTAGGAGTGCCAAACCGTGTGAATATGTTTTTCTTTAAAAATGCGGTCACACTCCTTGCCGAACAAAATGTATTTTGTGAGCATGTAATTTTTCCCCTATTAGATACTCCTACAAATTTGATAAATAATTCAATTTTTTATGGAATTTTATTAAACTTAATGGTTTTTCATGAATTATTTGCACTGTATGGTCATAAGTCATCTTTTAAAATTTATGATAATAACAAAACATTTTAAAATTTTTATAATTAAGTTTTTTAGTTTAAATTGCCTAATTCAATCATTTTATTAGGAAAATTACAAATTCGTTCTTTAAATAATTATGAGTATTACAACTAATAGCCTCACGTTAATTTACTCATTAATTAAGCTATAATTGGATGAAATTAGGTCAAAATTAATTTTTATTATTTAGAATGATTTAATTAGTTTGATTACTTAACCTAAGTGTTCCCAAAGACAAAAATTGGACCTGGGCCAATGCACCCCGGCCCAAACCCTCTTTCTCACTACCCAATACACTCCAGCCCAACCCAAACGTTGCCTGGTCCAAACCCCCTGTCTCCTAAACGACCCCGTTTAAAGCCCTGCTTCATCTCAAACCGTTAGATCTTCTTGATCCAACGGCTCACAACCCCCCAGCCTTAAGTATAAGACTGTCCAATAAGCACCCCCTACCCTCTCAAACTCAAAGTCTAACACCCTCCCAAACACCCCCCTGTCTGTCTCTCTCACCTCTTGTGAGCATGTGATTTTTCACCTACTAAATGCTCCTACAAAATTTGATAAACAAATTAATTTCATAGATTTTTGTTGAATTTCAGTTTTTATTTGTGAATTATTTGCATTGCATGAGCATAGTTCATCTTTTAAAAATTTATCAAGTGATAAATAACAATAAAACATTTTAAAACTTTCATTATTTGACATAATTGGGGTTTTGATAATTAGTTGCATAATTTAATCCTTTTTTTAAGAAAATTACGAAATTGGTTCTTTAAATAATTATGGGTACTAAACTAATGGTTTTACTTTTAATTAACTCATTAATTAACATATAATTAAATGAAATCAGTTTAAGACTGATTAGTACATTATTAGAGTTTATTTAGGTAATTAATTAACCTAAGTATCTTTTAAAAAAAAGGGGAGACTAAATTCGGACCTGGGTTTGAAATCACCCAGGCCCAATCTCNCCTGCCCAAACCCAGTACCCAAAACGACACCGTTTAAGAGGTGCTAAATCTCAACCGTTGATCTTTCCAGATCCAACGGCTGAGAACTACCCAATCCCTAACTATATAAATGTCCAAACTAAACCCTACCCCCCCATTCACTTAGAAAGTCTAACCCCCCCTCCCCTTCGTCCGTCTCTCTCTTCTCTCTAAAGAAACCCTAGCCGCCCCCAGGATCCCACCGCCTTCTGGCCACCGGAGCTCAACCAAATACCATCAAATTCTTACCAGATGATCCTCTCTTCATTCTCAGCCACACCCCACCATCAGTTTCCCCAAAAACTCACCCAAAATAGAGCAATTTCAGATCTGAAAAAACACTGAAACCCTAGAGTTCACCCCTCCATCGATTTAAAGCGAATCAATGGCTCAGACTTACGTGAGTCACTTGCTCTCCACAAGAGCAATTTATTCACGTAGGTTTGATTCCATTCAAACCCCACCAAGGTCCGGCAACTTCCTTTTTCTGGCCAAACCCATCAAATGGGTATTTTCCCCACCCTTTTTTTCTTCTTCTGTTTGCTTCTTCCTTTGTCATTATTTGTTATCTCATTTTTATTGAAATTATGAATAGGGTTGTATGATCACCACTGTTTTAGTCTAGTTTTCTTTTTTGTTCTATTACTACTCGTGCCTGTTTAGTCATGTTTCTTTGTGATTAATCTAGGTTCTTTTAGTAATCATGTGTGTGTGTGCTTCTCTTTCATTGACCCGTTAATTGATTATGTTTAGACCAATTGAACCACTCTTAGGTAATTGAGTAACTTAGCATAGGGCTTAATATTAGTTCAAGCTATGAATATATGTTATATTAGTCATGCTTAATTTGCCCTAGCCGATCGAATCTGAACTTGTTGGTATAGGTATATTTTCTGTATGAAATTCTTGAAAGATTCCATGAACTCGCCTTTCCTAATCACACGTTGTTTGATTCCTGCTTTTGATTTTCTCTCTTATGATTGACTGCCTCTCCTTAATTATCAAAGTAAAACACCATTTCAAAGTGTTACCATAAGGTTTGTTACCTGATGATTGCATGTCTAATTGCATAAATAGTTAAATTAACTACTATTAATTAGAGTTTCACCATTGCTTTTTCTTGGTTGAAAGTAAATTCTGATTTTTGTTTACCTAAGCTAATTGACCAAATGAGTATTGGTTAGTTAGTAGAATCATGATTTTTGGGTACTTAAAGGAAAGTTGATCCCATTTAGACTTAAGTTGAAAACTGAAATAAACCATAGTGTAGGATAAATAACCAAGCCTAATAACATAACTAATTTTCATCAATCAACTAACCTTTAACTAACTAACCTAATTCTAGTTGAGGATAACCATTAGTTAACTAAAGTGAGCTAACTGGATTAATTAACTAGGGCTAATAATAACCCAAGCAAGCTGAACCATGGTTACCTAATGGTAATTTCAGGGACTTCAAGGGATATATTAGGAATCCTAGGTGAGGGAATCTTGGGTGTAACAACCCAAGAACCTTCTAGACTTTTGAAATCAGATTTCTTAAGGGTATTAGGGTCATATAATGGTTGGAAATTTCTGGAATAGGGGCAGCTGTCCCAAAGGATAAGGGTGACAGCTGCCCTATGCACTATTTCAGCTCATTAGACAGGGAATATGCTAGATATATCCCATCCCCAAGTCCCTTATAAATACATCCATTTTTCCACATTAGAAGGATCTTTTTTTTTTTGGACATTCTATTTGACCCTCTTTTACACTGAGTCAGCTACTAAAAACATTTTGGAAAGCACAGAAAATTGAGACTAGTTTCCTATTCATGAAAAGATTTCAAAAGATATTAGTAGAACAAAAATCTGATTTCTCTTCGAAAGTTCATCAAGAATCTACTTGGGTTTTCAGCCTTGTTTCTCCTTCAGTTTCTGATTTTTCAAACTCTCTGGGTTGATTTTGGGAGCTGTGTTGGTTTGAGGTTGCTGTTTGTTTGTTGCTTCATTACTCTCTCTCTTCTAGCTGTATTTTCTCTTGGCCTGACCTTTATTTGGTCAGGATTTTCTGTTACTTTTCTCTTCAAACAAGGTATGTAACAACTTAACTTTATTGAAATAATCAAATCTGAGTTTTGTTCTTTTTCTTTGCTGTTTAAATCCTTCTTCTCTAGCTGAATCTCCTTTTTCTTTGTTTTTGGTATGAAAAATCTAAAATGGGATTGGTTAATATGCTGGTAAACGAATCTGAATGAGTGTTGTCTATGAAATGCCTGAATCCTTGGAATCATTCTGTTTAGTTGTGATTAAGTCTTATTGATTTCAGAATGCTTTGAGTTTGTGTAGTTAAAATAAGTTAGATGTTGGTTTTGTGTTTGCTTTAGTTTATTATTAAGATAATTTTCACTAGGGTAGATGAATTCGACCTTGTAATGGTCCAATTCATGCCATAATAGTGCATAAACAATGGCTTAGTTGCTGAAAATCACCCTCATAAGGGTACAAAATGGGTAATCAACAAGGGCTTTAGAGTAGGGAATCTTAACCCTTTGAATGGTCAGATTCATCCTCTAAAAATGCCTAAATAATCAAAGTTTCCATATAGTTTATAATTATGTTAGTATTAGCACTAGGGTAGATGAGTTTGACTTGTTGGTAGTCAAATTCACCCCATATTAAGTGCTTAAACAATAGCTTATCGCCCTTTAAGGGTTGAAATGAGCAATCAACAAAGGCTGTAGAATCGTGAATCTGAACCCTTCAAGTAGTTAGGTTCATTCTCTAGGAAATGCCTAAAAAGCCAAAGTCACAGTATAATCACGAGTTTGAATAGGACCTCTATGGAGATGAATCTGGCCCCTTTTTATGGTCAGATTCAGTCCATAAAAATACAAGAGCCTGTTCTANAAATGTCTGAAGATCTATTGTTACTACTGTCCAAATAGTAAATTTTGGACTGATAGTCTACATTAAAGATGCACGAATGATTTTTTTTTTAGTATAGTTTAGCACAATCATCATCCGACCTAAACTTGACTTCTTGTCATAGTCTTGTTTAGTCTAGTGGATGAATAACACACTCAACTAATTGGGGTGTTCTACATATTACAAGGGAAGGCTTAAATGTAAGGCCTTAAGGGAGTTCAAGTCAGTAAAATTGGTTGGAATCTTTATGTTAGTTTTCTTTGATTCTGGAAAATGTATAACAATAGTCAAGCTGTAATTCCTTTGTATCTATTTTTCAGCATCATTGTAATGTAATCTAAACTGGACTGTATATTCATTTCTTTTTAGCCCTTTACTTATAGTGTTTAAACTGAATTGTGAGGTGATTTTTTCTGAAATTTGAATCTGTTTTCGAAAAATACTTCAAAAACCCGAAATAGGTGTTTAATCAAAAAAAGACTTAGTGTTCGAATCACCCCCTGTGGAACCTTTCATAAAACTTTTTTTTATCTGATTTTCAAAATAGTTATTTCAAAATAATTGGACTTCGCAGATTTTTTTTAACTCACCTTGCACCTTGTCAAACTTTCTGAAAATCAAAGAGAGAACCTGTTCTTCTAAATTCATATAATTAACCTTAAAAGACTGTTTGTTTGAAGAATTTCGAACGGTATAAAAAATAGATGTGCTATTTCCATCGAATTCAGAGGAGGTTCCTTTAAAAGAACCTGTAACAGTAGACATATGAAATCTCAATATATATGAGTGATGAACTAAATAGCAGGTATGACATTGAGCAAAAACATTAGTCAAAATGTTCTTAATGTGGCTAAATGAGCTTATTTGATTCCTTAAATTTGCGATTGGTAAATCAGTAGTTCTGTTTTTTTAATTATATTTTGCAAACCTTTTCTTGATTGGTATGATTGAATTACATATCTTCCCTTATTTAACAATTAGCCATAAATAGGATTGGCCAAAAGGGTTAAACATTTAAGGGGCTAAAGTATGGCCATAGCCCAAAGCATGTATCCTTTAGGCTAGTGAACATCATTTTAGGCGATCCTCTAGGTAGAGGGACATCCTTTAGTTTGAAAATTGGGTAAAATTAAGTGTCATTCAAAAAATTACCATTATCTATACTCGGGAGTGGCAACTCATGCCCCCGACCCTCAACTCCAAAATAATGATAAAACACATATAGCAACCACTGGTGCATTTCATGTGACGTGTTTGCCATGTGCTAAAAAATAACAAGTGTGCGCCATCATAACTTGTCCGAGATAAATCCATAAACATCAAAAGCGGCTAAAAAGGCTAAATTCACAATAGGCTAAAACACGTAAACAATCAGATAATTTAGGCCACATATTAATAGTTAAGCGATTGTGCTAGAACCACATAACTCGGGAATGCCTAACACCTTCTCTCGGGTTAACAGAATTCCTTACTCGGATTTCTGGTCGCAGAAAAATTAAACCAGAGTCAAAATTTCCTCGGTTTGGGATTTTAAAATAAAATGGTGTCCCGGAGCATCGTCAAAAATCCGGGTGGCGACTCTGAATTTAAATAAATAAATCCCAAATTCGATTTATGTCACTTTAATTGGAAAATAACTCCCTTATTACCCTCACCAGAGGAAAAAAGAGGTGTGACATCTCTGGCTACTCTGTTGGGGACAAGTGATCCAGAATCTCTGGTTCAGGGTTCAAGAATTTGAGCTTCGAATAACTGTTGTATTTGGCTTTATAATCTGATTTTACATATTTGAACCTAATGTGCTAAATGATGCTTTTACCGCTTTGATATTATCTGAACTATATATAAAATTGTGCCGAAACCCTCTTCTCTCTGAGTCTTCTAAATCATCTGGGAAGTGTGCACTTCGTGTGACTTCTTTTCTGTTAGAGTCATATCCAAATTTTAGAACGAGGTACGGATAAGTTGCAAAGCCGGCGAAGCTTCTGTATTCCAGGTACGCTGTCCCGACCTCGGCTCGAGCTGTCCGCTCGGGTAAGCCTGGTCTAGAACAAAACCCCAGATTTAAACCTAGAATAACAAAACCTCATGCCGGATCCCTAGTAGGAACGCTTATTTGCATCATGTGCATTTGACTTAGGGGACTCAACACAGGGGTTGGGTCCGTCTAGGACAGGTGTACCCGAAATAAAGACTACCCTGATGCATTTTATTTGCTACGTATGCATTTATTTGTCACAGCTTGTGTATCAACAGGCTAAACCAAAATGAGAAAAAAAAACCAAGAGTGAGGTAGAATAGAGAATTTACCCTATTTTGGAAAATCCTCGTGTTTATCCCGAAACACTGCCAAAATTTCTAAAAAATAAAATATACATATATAAAACAAAATGAGTGGGTGTATATTTTTAGTTAATCAAGAATTTTTCCCGAACTACGCTTTGTTTGATTCTCACTGGTGTGAGATACGTAGGCAACTCTCATCGGGTCCAACTCCATTTTTCAAAATCAAACAAATATAGCCTTAAATGAAATTAGGTGACGCCATTATAGCCTGATCGCCCAAGTGGGGCGCCGGAAGGCCATTTGGCCACCTGTGTTTTGTCTTTAAATTTTGACCCAATTCGCGAACACAGCCTTAAAAGGCCGTATTCGCAAAGGTGGTCCATTTTCTTTAAACCCTTTGCCCAAAATGACACTTTTCGAAAATTTTTCTGTGGTCTTAATAAAAAAAAACGAATGTGCAGGATGAATACAGTTGAAAACATCCCCTTCAAAGCAATCGAGGAAATCCCTCCGGGACTCCATATGTGGTGGAGCAACTTGGGGGAGACCAGTAGAAAGTCTGTTATAAAAGCTTTATGGGGACTTACTGGCCTTTTAAAGATCAAGCCGAGGTTGGACATCGTCGAGGATCTAGTACAGTTCTGGGATCCCGCCCACAATTAATTCCACTTTTTGGACTTTGATTAACACCCACGTTGGAGGAAATAACAGGGTATGCTGGTCTCAATGACAATCTTAGAAGTCGGTACCTAGTGGCGCCCAGGGCAGTGACTCCCTAGAAGTTTTTGGATCTGTTGAACATTAGCCGGGACGTCCAAGACCCACATTTGTCCGAAGGCTTCTGCACTTTCTACTTTCTTTACAGACGTTATGGAGATCCCCAGGGTTATGAGGCTAACAACACTGGTCTAACTCACAAAGATCAGGCTAAATGGGAAGCCCGCCGGGGGCTAGCTTTTGTGGTAGCATTCTTGGGCACCTTGATCTGCCCAAGAAGAGGCGGATGCATAGACATCGGACTTGTGGGAATGGAAGACTTCATGATGAAAAAGTCCAATGGCACACTGATACTAATGGTCTTAGCCGAGATTTACCGTGCTCTGACAGTTTGCCAATCAGGGGGAAAATTCTTCGAGGGGTGCAACCTGCTCCTACAAATCTGGCTGATCGAACACCTCTGTCACCGCCCGAGCTACATGAACTACAACTTAGCCGGTTTGAACTGCATCGAGGAACATGGTACTTGGGTAAAAGGCCACCAATTCCCTAAAGGCATAGAAGCCTGGCACTCATACTTGAGCTCACTTACTGCCAACCAAATCGAGAGGACATTCGGATGGCTCCCTCTCAACGAGGTTATCAATATGTCTGCTAAGGTTTTCTATCTCATGTTAATGGGCTTGCGAAGCATTCATCCATATGCTCCCCACCGGGTCCTACGCCAGTTGGGGAGGCAACAGGGTGTTCCCCATGACGAGGATTTAAGCCAACAAGTCATTGAATTATGCCCAAGAGCTGCATTTCCTGAAGGCAGGGTCCGTCAAATTTGGAATGAGTGCAGGTTTTTAGAACCTCAAACTCGTGTGAGAGACTTATCCAAAGGGGAAGTGGAACCCGCCTACACCTCTTGGTACGGTGTAAGAGGAAGGGAGAATCAAGAACAAGAACGACCCGCAAAGAGACCCCAGGTACAACAATTCGCCAAGCAAACTCAAGAGCATTGGGCTTGGTTAGAAAAAGAGAACATCTACTGAGCCACCATAAGCAAATTGGAGACCCAGGTTAGGGAAATCAAGTTCGAAAACATTCTACAAACTGCCTCAATCGAAGGAGAGAAAAATAGATTAGCCCAAGAAAATAAAGCCCTCCGGGCCCAGATACAGGAACTGAAAATAGCTGCTGAGAACCCACAGAGAAGCGGGACCGATGAAAGGGTTATCAACAGCCTGAGGCATAAAGTATGTAGCTATGGGAATGAGTTAGAAAAAGCCGAAGAAGAACTGGCTGAAGTTCGGGCAAGACTAACAAGGATTGCGGAAGAAAGAACAGAATTTGTTCAGAGACTAAAAAGGAAATATGACCAGGAAGTCGTGGGCTTGAAAGAAAAATTGGTCGCCGTCGAGAACGAGATGGTCAAACAGGAGAAAAGGTTTAAAACATAGAGGGAACAGTGCTATGACATGATGGCTCGGTTAGAAAAAGAGTTGCAACAATGGCAAGAACAGAGTCACAAGGATGTCCAAACTTTAGAAGCAAGATCCCAACAAATCGGGCGCCTGCTTCAAGAGAAAGGTATTATCAGGNCCTCCGACAAGACATAGCACACAGGCCCGTGGCAAGGCCGAATGATGCCCCACCGGCCCCTGGAGCAACATAAGCACTAATGTATTCTTGATATTCTCGAGTCTGTACTTCACTTTTTTAGTCATAGTCATATGTTGAGTCCACAATAGTCTTTATATTTTCGAAAATGTGTGTCAAGTCTATTTTGCAAACTCTGTAATTCCAAAAATGGGCTGTTAACTTTCTGTAATCAAAAGTGTTTATTTAATGAATGGAATTTTTCTTGGAATGAAGCCTTTAGAAAATGATATATGCATCTCTTTGGGTTTTGCTCACATGAACTACGCGATGGTCTGATTCACGCGGCGCCGTGATACGTAGGCAATCCACATAGGATTCGATCATAACCATAAGAAAGGAAACCAAGCAAGGAAGTAAATAGCAGACGCAATAACCAAGGAAAGGAAAAAAAATAATAACGAAAAGAAAAACAAACCAAGAGATAAGGCCGTGATGAAATACACAACTGTGGCAAAGACATATAGAAAAGCATCAGGTGCATTGCATACCCTGTACAGGCAATTTGTCTATGTTTTAAAACTAACGTTTGTTGGTTCAATCTTAAAGGTATTTTAAGGTGGTTGGTTTTGCGGTAACCTGGCTTCCCATCCTTACTTCACTAGATCAAAGGGGAGCATAGAAATGACATCTGAAAGTCACCTGTCCATCGTCAACTCCACCGTGGAAGACCTAAACCCCGCCGTTCCAACATCGGAGTCCGCAACAGCGGAAGAAAACAGGGCTCTGCGTTGCCGCATGCTAGAAATGTGGGACGCATGGTCCAATGGTAGGGAACCACCTAGTACTATCCCGGGATTCCCAGAGATAATCCCCAGGGCAGGAGGGACGTCCAACATCCCCATAAGCTACCCGGCCACGCCATTTGGATATCCAAACATGTCGGCTCATTTTGCCGGAAGGCCTTCTGAGGTTCGCCCCCAGGCTTTGTTTTCTGGTACATCTTCCAACATTTTTACCGCACCACCCGTTTCCGCCACAGCCCCACCAACTATCTCCGGACCAAGCTTCGAGCCACCGGCGTTTACATTCCAAACACCATCCGTCCATCAGGACATTGCTCATGCTGCTCCCAATGCATATCTCCAACAAACTCAGCCCGAGTTCGCTTTGGGACAGGATAAGAAAAGCTTCGAAAGCGAAGAAATAGCCCGGAAAATGAGGAGTATTGAACAAAGCCTCAAGAACATGCAAGGGCTAAGCGGGCAGAAAAGTGTCTCCTACGCAGATTTGTGCATGTTCCCGCACGTCCATCTGCCTCTCGGGTTCAAGACCCCCAAATTTGAAAGATATGACGGGCATGGAGACCCCGTAGCCCACCTAAAAATATACTGCAACCAAATCAGGGGAGCAGGCGGGAAGGAGGAACTTCTCATGATCTA
>ML399922.1:0-75230 GCA_005239525.1 Nicotiana knightiana | reverse complement strand
GCTCTGCGTTGCCGCATGCTAGAAATGTGGGACGCATGGTCCAATGGTAGGGAACCACCTAGTACTATCCCGGGATTCCCAGAGATAATCCCCAGGGAAGGAGGGACGTCCAACATCCCTATAAGCTACCCGGCCACGCCATTTGGATACCCAACCATGTCGGCTCATTTTGCCGGAAGGCCTTCTGAGGTTCGCCCCCAGGCCTTATTTTCTGGTGCGTCTTCCAACATTTTTACCGCACCACCAATCTCTGCCACGGCCCCACCAACTATCTCCGGACCAAGTTTCGAGCCACCAGTGTTCACATTCCAAACACCATCCGTCCATCAGGATACTGCTCATGCTGCTCCCAATGCATATCTCCAACAAACTCAGCCCGAGTGCACTTTGGGACAGGATAAGAAAAGCTTTGAAAATGAAGAAATAACCCGGAAAATGAAGAGTATCGAACAGAGCCTAAAAAATATACAAGGGCTAAGCGGGCAGAAAAGTGTCTCATATGCAGATTTGTGCATGTTCCCGCACGTCCATCTGCCTCTCGGGTTCAAGACCCCCAAATTTGAAAGATATGACGGGCATGGAGACCCCGTAGCCCACCTAAAAATATACTGCAACCAAATCAGGGGAGCAGGCGGGAAGGAGGAACTTCTCATGATGTATTTTGGAGAAAGTTTGACGGGAATTGCATCGGAATGGTACATGGACCAGGATATATCCCGTTGGCACATATGGGATGACTTAGCCCGGGACTTTGTCCGACAATTCCAATACAATGTGGACATTGCTACCGATAGAAACTCACTGTCCAATCTAAAAAAGAAACCCTCAGAGAGTTTCAGGGAATACGCCATCAAATGGCGTGAGCAAGCATCCAGGGTCAAACCTCCGATGGATGAGGTTGAAATGGTGAGCGTTTTTCTACAAGCACAAGAAGCTGATTACTTCTAGAATATGATGTCCGCCATGGGCAAACCATTCGCGGAAGAAATTAAAATTGGAGAAATGGTGGAGAACGGGTTAAAAACTGGCCTTATCCTGAGCCAATCTTCCATAAGAGCGACCTCTCAGGCCATCCAAAGCGGGTCCGGGGTTGCGACCAACTGGAAAAAGAAAGAAGAAGGGGCCATGATGGTTTCCGATGTCAGGAAACCTCGACAATACCCACGCCCATTTCCTAAAGCCTCCCAACATTACTACCCTCACCAAGATACAGCCTATGCTTCGCCCCCTTTTCCCTATGCGGTAATGAATGCTCAGCCACATCCCAGATCGCCACAATAATACAATCAGAATAGAACTCCACCCCCAAAAAATAACTATCGTCCTTCACCTCCATATAATCAACGCCCGCCTCAAAACAGCTACCCGTACAATGCCTACCTTAGAGAGCCACCAAGGCGATTTAATTTCACTCCCATCGGAGAGCCGTATTCCAGTCTCTTCCCAAAGTTGGTCCAGATGGGGCTCCTGCAACCCGTACCTCCAAACGGGCAGAATCCCCAATCACCATCATATAGACGGGGTACCAGTTGTGCTTACCATTCCGGAGCAGAAGGGCACGACACGGAGGACTGCTGGAACCTCAAAAGGGCCGTGGAAAATCTTATAGAACAAAAGAAAGTGGTTTTGAGGGACGAAGAAGCTCCCTATGTGACAAATAATCCACTGCCCACCCACAATCATGGGCCCGTCATTGGCATGATTTGCAAGGACCGGGATTTCGATCCAGCTCTAAAGTCCATCATCGCCATCGCAGATGTAGAAAGAAAACCCAAGACGACAATCAATCCGGCCAAGGAGATGAGCAAGAGCAACCCCATCCCCCAGGTCACGGAACAGACTGAGACTGGGACAAACAAGAGACCCTCTAAAGATGTTGTCCTTTACATCCCCAAAGCACACAGAAAAAGAAAAAAGTGTTTTGAGCCCTCCCAGAAGGTTACAATTCAATAGGGCTATAATGAATGGCTCAAAAATATATATCCCGAAGCGGACGTATGCGGCGCAGGGGCCAATAATTTCACCCAGGCTGAATGAGCCCGTGGTTATTAGCCGCGCATTGCAAACTCCCATGAAGAATACTACTGCCGTCCCATGGGATTACCGCCGGACAGTGGTGACATACAAAGTGAAAGAGATTACAAGGGAGATAGGCGATGTAAACTCTTCAGAGAAATACCTCGACCTGGAAACGCTAAACAAAAGCAAGATGAAACATTTTCCGCCCAAAAGGCCGATCAGTGCTGGAGAGGAAGAAGAATTCTTCAAGAATATGAGAACCTCTGAATACGCCATAATCGAGGAGCTCAGGAAATCCCCCGCCCAGGTTTCGCTTCTGTCCTTGTTGGTGAATTCGAGCGAGCATCAGAAGATCCTGATCAAAACCCTCAATGAAGCATATGTTCTGGCCAACACCACGGTCGAGCAAATGGAGAGGATGGCAGAATGATTTTTTGAGGTCAACCGAATTTCGTTCAGCAAGAATGATTTGCCGCCGGAGGGGGCCACCCACAACAAAGCTCTCCACCTAACTGTTAAATATGAAGGTTACTACGTGAAGAGAGTTATGATGGACGGTGGTTTTGGGGTTGACATTTTCCCTCTATCAACCTTACAAAGAATGGAGATCGGGACTGAAAGAATTAGGCCCAACAATGTGTGCGTCCGTGCATTCGATGGTATGAAAAAGGACACGATAGGGGAGATTGATCTGGTTTTGACAATCGGCCCTGTAGACTTCGAAGTAATATTCCAGGTCATGGATATGGATACTTCCTACAATTATCTCTTGGGAAGGCCTTGGATCCATGGGGAAGAAGAGCAATCCATTTACAGGGACCCGTTAGCCCCATGCCTGGAAGCAAGAGAGGGCAGCGAGCACATAGTCTACCAGGCTTTCGAGATTGTGGTTGTAGACCAGCATGAGGAAGGAACCCCATGCCCTCAACCTTTCCTATCAAACGCATCAACGGGGTGTCTTTGCAAGGCATTAAAGAACCCGCCACCTTGCCTGTCAATAAAAAGTTTTTTGGCATAGGGTTTCAAGCTACCCCAGACGATGAACAATGGGCTGACCAACGCAAGAAAAATGGTTGGGTATTGCCTCAACCAATCCCACATATCACCGCATCATTTATCAAGCTAAAATACGTGGACGAAGAAGAAGAGATTTTCACGGCCGAAGAAATAGAAGAAAATATGCAGAGCAATGAGGCAAATGTTGTGTGAGGCCCATATGGTCCAACCAGGAGAGGGCCCCAACATTGCCGAAGTACAGTATATGGGACCTTATGCCAAGTTGCAAAACTGGGAGGCTACTCCATTCCCCGTCCGGCGGGAGTCTCGGTAGTTCAGCTTTTGCCATCCTTTCTGCACTATGAGCTATTTCAGGGTGTAACTCAAGTTTTAAATTCTTGCCTTTAAATTTCTATGTAAACCCTCCTATGTTCAAATTCAACGAAATGAAATCAAAATTTCATCGTCTACTATTCATTCTGATTTTTGTTTACTTGTTTTATTTTTTTCAGTCCAATGCGGCTTTAAAAAATATGACATGCTTGTGGACTCCCTGCTCTGATCCTAATACGTCGTCTAGCCTCGAAATAATGAATCAAGAACTGGAATATGACGAAGAAGAGGAGTTTAGGGAAATAAATCGAGAATTAGAACAATTCGAGAATAAGCCTAAGCCGAATTTAAACGAAACAGAACCCGTTAACTTGGGCAGCGAAGAAGAGATTCGAGAAACCATGATAAGCGTCCCTGCGGATGAAAATACTAAAGACGCCTTGATTCAACTCCTATTAGAATTCAAGGGCGTATTTACTTGGTCCTACGAAGACATGCCCGGATTAAGTATGGACTTGGTGGTGCACAAATTGCCCACCTACTCCGATCATCTACCGATCCAACAAAAGCAGAGGAAGTTCAAAATAGACATGAGTGACAAGATCAAAGAAGAGGTCGCTAAACAACTAAAGGCTGGAGTAATCCGAGTGGTCCAATACACCACCTGGCTAGCCAATGTGGTTCCGGTGCCTAAAAAGGACGGAAAGGTCCGAGTATGTGTCGACTACCGAGATCTGAATAAAGCCAGTCCCAAAGATAATTTTCCGCTGCCAAATGTACACATCTTAGTGGACAATTGTGCCAAACATGAGGTGCAATTTTTTGTTGATTACTATGACGGATATCACCAGGTGTTGATGGATGAAGAAGATGCAGAAAAGACAGCCTTCACTACACCCTAGGGAACATACTGTTACCGAGTCATGCCGTTTGGTTTAAAGAACGCTGGGGCTACTTATATGAGGGCCATGACCGCCATATTTCACGACATGATGCATCAGGAGATTGAGGTATACGTGGATGATGTGATCGTTATGTCTAGAACCCAAAATGACCATGTGCAACATTTGAGAAAATTCTTCGAATGCCTGTACAAATATAATTTGAAGTTAAACCCAGCCAAATGCGCTTTCGGAGTTCCATCCGGAAAATTACTGGGATTTATAGTCAGTCGACGGGGCATCGAGCTGGATCCAACAAAGATAAAATCCATCCGGGACCTCCCACCCCCGAGAACCAAGAAGGAAGTCATGAGTCTGTTGGGTAGGTTGAATTACATCAGCAGGTTCATCGCTCAGTTGACCTCAACATGCGAGCCTATATTCAAGCTATTGAAAAAAGATGCGGCCATCGAATGGACAGACGAGTGCCAGGGCGCTTTTAACAAGATCAAAGAATATCTGTCAAATCCTCCAGTGTTAGTCCCACCAGAACCAGGGAGGCCTTTGTTCCTATACCTGACGGTGCTAGAAAATTCCTTTGGGTGTGTTCTCGGGCAACACGATGCGACCGGGAAGAAAGAGCAAGCCATTTATTACTTAAGTAAGAAGTTCACAAGCTATGAGGCCAAGTATTCTCAGTTAGAAAGGACTTGCTGCGCTCTAACTTGGGTGGCTCAGAAGTTCAGACATTATCTGATGGCCTACACCACCTACCTCATCACGAGGCTGGATCCTTTGAAGTACATATTCCAAAAGCCAATGCCCATCGGGAGATTAGCCAAATGGAAAATCTTGCTCACATAATTCGATATCGTCTATGTCACTCGCACGGCTATGAAAGCTCAAGCATTGTCCGATCATCTAGCTGAAAATCCGGTCGATGATGAATACCAGCCTTTAAACACTTATTTTCCGGATGAAGAAATCAATTCCATTGAAGTAATCTCGAAAAGGCCGATACCTGGAAAATGTTTTTCGACGGGGCGGCCAATACGAAAGGTATCGGGATAGGGGAAATCTTGATTTCACCCACGGGACAACACTACCCAGCCACGGCCCGTCTCCGTTTCTTCTACACAAACAATATCGCCGAATATGAAGCTTGTATAATGGGCATGAACATGGCCGTTGACATGGATGTAGAAGATTTTTTGATCATGGGGGACTCCGATTTGGTCATTAAGCAGGCTCAGATAGAGTGGGAAACTCGAGATGTTAAACTCCTTCCCTACAGGCAGCATGTGGAGAATCTTAGTAAACGATTCAAAACCGTCGAGTTCAGGTATATTCCTCGGTGCCACAATGAGTTAGCTGATGCTTTGGCCACTCTAGCTGCAATGCTACCCTATCCAGGTAATGTTCGCTTAGACCCGTTGGAGATCCAAATCAAGGAGAGACATGGTTACTGCAACACGGTTGAAGTAGAGTCCGATGTCCAACCATGGTATTATGATATTAAAAGATTTTTGAAGACAAAAGAATATCCCGAGTAGGCCAACGGGGACCAAAAGAGGACCATCCAAAGGCTTGCCAGCAATTTCTTCCTAAGTGGGGAAGCACTGTATAAAAGGACACCGATCTAAATCTTTCAAGATGTGTAGACGCCAAAGAAGCCGAAAAGATCATGGGCGAGGTCCACTCAGGAATATGCGGTCCCCACATGAATCGGTACGTCCTCGCGAAGAAAATTTTGTGGGCTGGATATTATTGGATGACCATGGAGAAAGATTATTTCGATTTCGTCCGGAAGTTCCATAAGTGTCAAATACACGGCGAGCTAATCCATGCGCCACCTTCAGAACTGCATCCCATGTCAGCACCCTTGCCATTTGTTGCTTGGGGAATGGATGTCATTGGGCCAATCGAGCCAAGGGCCTCAAACGGGCACAGATTCATCTTGGTTGCTATCGACTATTTCACGAAATGGGTCGAGGCCGTCACGTTCAAAGTTGTCACTAAGAAAGTGGTAGTGGATTTCGTGCACGCTAATATCATCTGTCGTTTTGGTATCCCAAAAACTATCATTACCGACAACGCCGCAAATCTAAACAGTAACTTGATGAGAGAGGTGTGTGAACAGTTCCAGATAACACACCGCAACTCGACCCCTTACCGGCCCAAAGAAAATGGCTCCGTTGAAGCAGCAAACAAAAACATCAAGAAAATTCTCATGAAAATGATTCAAACATCTAGACAATGGCATGAAAAGTTGCCTTTTGCATTGTTAGGATACCGCACGACCGTGCGTACATCGGTGAGAGCTACCCCTTACCTATTGGTTTATGGCACAGAAGCCGTGATACCCGCTGAAGTTGAAATTCCTTCCCTTCGGGTTATTGTTGAAGCAGAAATTGAAGTCAATGAATGGGTCAAGACCCGACTGGAGCAATTAACTCTGATCGATGAAAAAAGAATGGCTGCAGTATGCCACAGATAATTATACCAGCAAAGAATGGCCTGCGCTTACAACAAGAAAGTGTGACCTAGGAACTTCGAGGTAGGGCAACTCGTTTTAATACGTATCCTCCCACACCACGAAGAAGCGAAAGGAAAATTCGCCCCAAATTGGAAAGGTCGATACATCATAAGGAAATTGCTACCAAAAGGAGCGTTATACCTGGGAGACATCAAAGGAAATGACCCCGAAACGACTGTCAATGCAGATGCCGTCAAAATGTATTATGTTTGATCCCCTATATATCGGCAAGTGTTTTCCGGTTGGGATGACGAAGGCTTTTATTCTCGCTACCCAAACACCATTAACCCTTTTTTGCAAACCCTTTGAGCCGGTTACTCTTCTTTAATTACTCTCTTTGGAACCCGAAAGTGTCATTGAAAAAAAAAAAGAGAACAAGGAAGCAAAAGAAAGAGAAAACAAAACAAAACAGAAAAAAAAAAGAAACAAAAACCAAAACAAAAACAAAAATCTTTCCCTGAACTACGTTCGACTTGATTCCGAAAGGATACGTAGGCAGCCTCTCCCTGGGGTTCAGTCACACTACACCAAAAATTTCACATTTCCCCAAGAGTTTAAACTGGGGCAAATGCTATGATCAGTGACGTTTGTGCATGAAAGTTTCCAAAGCTGTAGCTCAATCAATATTCCTTTCGCCAAAAAAACTGTTCAAGCCCTTCCGATCAATCGGCATAAATGTCCAAAATTGGAAATACAGTTGCTCGGAGCAGATACAAGCAATTAGAGAAATTAAAATGAGAGAGTCTTATCGGTGAAAACCCACACGAGCACTATAAGGCGACGACANAAAGGATAATGGATCACTATAGACACAGTCCGGGGCAAGGTTTCTAGATCTCGAGGTGATAGTTGTGATGAATTTCTTAGAGTCGGACGGTTTACACAGATCAGGCATCCAGTCCAAATGGCTTGTCATGTTCATTGAAGTCCGCATGCACTCCAGATAAGTCCTTCTTTCCTTTCCCCGAAAGGGACACCTTTTTTTTTTTAATTTCGTTGTCCATCCTGTCGTTTATTTTTCTTTTGAATCCCTTCGGTCTAACTCTGTCCGAAACTAAGGCAAAGAAAAGATGGGAAGACTGATTTACAGGGCTGTCCTTTGACACGAGCTAATATTCAAAAGGCACCCAGTCTCGTCAGAGGCATCGAGTCGATCCCGACTGGCCGAAGCGGTCGATACTTCAAACTTAAAGCCGTGAAAGGAGGAAATCAAATTGAAGTGCCTATAAGGGAGATTGAAGTTGAAAGGTTGAGCCCCGCGTGGCTAACCATCTTGGCAAGGTTTGAAAAGCCGAAATATTCTAAATGACCTAAAGTTAAAGTTGGAAGAAAAGTCAGAAATGAAAAGCCAATAAAGGCGAAATAAAGTTGGAAAGGTTAAGTCCCACACGACTAACCGTCGCAGCAGAATTTGAGGGGCCAAAACTCCTCCCCAATACTCTGAAAATCCGAAAGAAAAAGCAAGTGAAAAGCCCACAAAGGAAAAATAAAATGTTGGGTCCCACGTGACCGATCGCCATGGTGATATCTGAAAAGCCAAGGCCCCCGGGATTAGAGATGAAAGCCAATCCCCATCAAGCAAACAAGCAAGCAAGTGGTTGAGATCTTCATCAAAAGAACTGAGATCAAGAAGCTGAAAATCAAGGCCGCAAAATCAACCACCGTTTCAAACTAACAAATTGTTCTTTGCTTGAAAATAGGAAACAGGTGCAAAAGAAACCGTGCAAAAGGCAGATGCAATAAAAGGAATCGCACAAGAGCTAGAAGGAACTCTGCAACATTGACTCCAAAGAAAGGGAAGTTTCCTCCAAAAATCTTTTCCCGCATATATAAAAAAAATAAAAAGAAAAAAAAAGAGAAAGAAGAAATGAAGTTGAATATGATGCAACCTTAAAAGTAGCATAGGGTCCCTAACCCCGGGCCAAACATTTTCCAACCAAGGATATCGCAGTCCTCAGTTGATGCCAACATAGGGTCCCGCACCCAAGCAGACACCGGCATAACCCGGTGATCCTCCTGATAACAGCATAACCTGTTGATCACTTCCAGACACTGGCATAACCCACTGATCTCTTTTTCCGGCGATAGTATGACCTGTTGGCCTCCCCGGACACCGGCATAACCCGGTGATCCTCCTGATAACAGCATAACCTGTTGATTACTTCCAGACACTGGCATAACCCAGTGATCTCTTTTTCAGGCAACAACATAACCTGTTGACCTCCCAGACACCGGCATAACCCGATGATTTTCCTGACAACAACATAACTTGTTGGTCACTTCCAGACACTGGCATAACCCAGTGATCTTTTTTTCAGGCAACAGCATAACCTGTTGACCTCCCCAGACACCGGCATAACCTGGTGATCTTCCTGACAACAGCATAACCTGTTGATCACTTCCAGACACTGGCATAACCCAGTGATCTCTATTTCAGGCAACATCATAACCTGTTGACCTCCCCGGACATCGGCATAACCCGGTGATTCTCCTGACAACAACATAACCTGTTGATCACTTCCACACATTGGCATAACCCGGTGATCTCTTTTTCAGGAAACAACATAACCTGTTGACCTCCCTGGACACCAGCATAACCCAGTGATCCTCCTGACAATAGCATAACCTGTTGATCACTTCCAGACACTGGCATAACCCATTGATCTCCTTTTCAGGCAACAACATAACCTGTTGACCTCACCAGACACCGGCATAACCCGGTGATTTTCCTGACAACAGCATAACCTGTTGATCATCTTCGAAGACTGGCATAACCCAGTGATCTCTTTTCAAGCAACAACATAACCTGTTGACCTCCCCGGACACCGGCATAACCCGATGATCTTCCTGACAACAGCATAGCATGTTGATCATCTTCTAGACACTGGCATAACCCAGTGATCTCTTTCTCAGGCTACAGCATAACCTGTTGACCTTTCCAGACACCGGCATAACCTGGTGATCTTTTTCTTGACAACGGCATAATCTGTTGATCCTTCCCCAGACACCGGCATAACCTGATGATCTTTTCTTGACGGCAACATAACCTGTCGATCTTTTCCAACGTAGGGTCTCCAATCCCTAGTTGATTTTACTTTTTAGGCATAGGGTATCCACTCCCTAGTCTACAATAACTCCGGGTGCACTGCTCCCGGCCTTTCGCCGCTTTCAATATTAAAGTAGTATAGATTTTCTTGCAATAATTCACAAAATTTCCCTAGCGAAAACTGGGGCAGAAATTTTGTTCGTTCGTTTTGATTTTTTGCAGATTACGTTTCTAGAAAATTGGAACTCGAGACGACCAAAAGAAGAAGTTCGATCCAAAATAACAAAACAAAAATAAGAAGGAGAAGATTGAATCCAAAAGTGAAGATATGGAGAAGATATGGACTATTCAGGAAGAGATTGAAGTCATCCGTTCAGTATATCCTGCCTTGGTCCGAAAAGCGAAGAGACGAAACCAACACCTGCGACTAACAAACATCAAGATCCAGGTCAGAGTTAACAGAAGATCAAGACTCAAGAACAGGTCTTAGATAGGAATCTTGTAACTAGCAGCTGATAGGTTTAATTGGTCTGTCGTTTTGTTTACTTTGGGTATAACAAGGAGATCCGCAGTAGTAACAGCAGCAACCGCAGTGAAACCACAGTTACTCGGTAGTCCCAGCTACCAAAACTTCCAGAACTACACTGACCTGATTCCTTTATAACCAAGGATATGTAGGCAACCTTTGAAGCAGGGTTCGGTCAAACTTTTCAAAAACGCTTCACATGGAGTATGTAAATGGGTAAAAGTCGTTCATAACTGCTCACTTTGTCTTTGCCCGAAAACTCTTCGCGTTTCAGAGCAAAGAGGGGCAGCTGTGAGCATGTAATTTTTCACCTACTAAATGCTCCTACAAAATTCAATAAATAAATTAATTTCATAGATTTTTGTTGAATTTCAGTGTTTATTTGTGAATTATTTGCATTGCATGAGCATAGTTCATCTTTTAAAAATTTATAAAGTGATAAATAACAATAAAACATTTTAAAACTTTCATTATTTGACATAATTGGGGTTTTGATAATTAGTTGCATAATTTAATTATTTTTTCTAAGAAAATTACGAAATTGGTTCTTTAAATAATTATGGGTACTAAACTAATGGTTTTACTTTTAATTAACATTAATTAACATATAATTAAATGAAATCAGTTTAAGACGGATTAGTACATTATTAGAGTTTATTTAAGTAATTAATTAACCTAAGTATCTTTTAAAAAAAAAGGGAGACTAAATTCGGACCTGGGTTTGAAATCACCTAGGCCCAATCTGCCTCTACAAACAACCCATGCCCAATATGCCTTTACAAACATTCTAGGCCCAAACCCCCTTACCCGGCCTGCCCAAACTCAGTACCCAAAACGACACCGTTTAAGAGGTGCTAAATCTCAGCCGTTGATCTTTCCAGATCCAACGGCTGAGAACTACCCAATCCCTAACTATATAAATATCCAAACTAAACCCTACCCTCCATTCACTTATAAAGTCTAACCCCCCTCCCCTTCATCCGTCCCTCTCTCTCTCTTCTCTCTAAAGAAACCCTAGCCGCCCCCAGGATCCCACCGCCTTCCGGCCACCGGAGCTCAACCAAATACCATCAAATTCTTACCAGATGATCCTCTCTTNTCACTTGCTCTCCACAAGAGCAAGTGATTCACGTAGGTTTGATTCCATTCAAACCCCACCAAGGTCCGGCAACTTCCTTTTTCCGGCCAAACCCATCAAATGGGTATTTTCCCCACATTTTTTTTCTTCTTCTGTTTGCTTCTTCCTTTGTTATTATTTGTAATCTCGTTTTTACTGAAATTATGAATAGGGTTGTATAATCATCACTGTTTTAGGCTAGTTTTCTTTTTTGTTCTATTACTACTCGTGCCTGTTTAGTCATGTTTCTTTGTGATTAATCTAGGTTCTTTTAGTAATCATGTGTGTGTGTGCTTCTCTTTCATTGACCCGTTAATTGAGTATGTTTAGACCAATTGAACCACTCTTAGGTAATTGAGTAACATAGCATAGTGCTTAATATTAGTTCAAGCTATGAATATATGTTATATTAGTCATGCTTAATTTGCCCTAGCCGATCGAATCTGAACTTGTTGGTATAGGTATATTTTCTGCATGAAATTCTAGAAAGATTCCATGAACTCGCCTTTCCTAATCACACGTTGTTTGATTCCTGCTTTTGATTTTCTCTCTTATGATTGACTGCCTCTCCTTAATTATCAAAGTAAAACACCGTTTCAAAGTGTTACCATAAGGTTTGTTACCTGATGATTGCATGTCTAATTGCATAAATAGCTAAATTAACTACTATTAATTAGAGTTTCACCATTGCTTTTTCTTGGTTGAAAGTAAATTCTGATTTTTGTTTACCTAAGCTAATTGACCAAATGACTATGGGTTAGTTAGTAGAATCATGATTTTTGGGTACTTAAAGGAAAGTTGATCCCATTTAGACTTAAGTTGAAAACTGAAATAAACCATAGTGTAGGATAAATAACCAAGCCTAATAACATAACTAGTTTTCATCAATCAACTAACTTTTAACTAACTAACCTAATTCTAGTTGAGGATAACCATTAGTTAACTAAAGTGAGCTAACTGGGATTAATTAACTAGAGCTAATAATAACCCAAGCAAGTTTAATCCTGGTTACCTAATGGTAATTTCAGGGACTTCAAGGGGTATATTAGGAATCCTAGGTGAGGGAATCTTGGATGTAACAACCCAAGAACCTTCTAGACTTTTGAAATCAGATTTCTTAAGGGTATTAGGGTCATTATAATGGCTAGAAATTTCTGGAATAGGGGCAGCTGTCCCAAAGGATAAGGGTGACAGCTGCCCTATGCACTATTTCAGCTCATTAGACAGGGAATATGCTAGATATATCCCATCCCCAAGTCCCTTATAAATACATCCATTTTCCACATTAGAAGGATTTTTTTTTGGACATTCTATTTGACCCTCTTTTACACTGAGTCAGCTACTAAAAACATTTTAGAAAACACAAAAAATTGAGAGTTCAAAAGATATTAGTAGAACAAAAATCTGATTTCTCTTTGAAAGTTCATCAAGAATCTACTTGGGTTTTCAGCCTTGTTTCTCCTTCAGTTTCTGATTTTTCAAACTCACCTGGGTTGATTTTGGGATTGGTTAATATGCTGGTAAACGAATCTGAATGAGTGTTGTCTATGAAATGCCTGAATCCTTGGAATTATTCTGTTTAGTTGTGATTAAGTCTTATTGATTTCAGAATGCTTTGAGTTTGTGTAGTTAAAATAAGTTAGATGTTGGTTTTGTGTTTGCTTTAGTTTATTATTAAGATAATTTGTACTAGGGTAGATGAATTCGACCTTGTAATGGTCAAATTCATGCCATAATACTGCATAAACAATGGCTTAGTTGCTGAAAATCACCCTCTTAAGGGTACAAAATAGGTAATCAACAAGGGCTTTAGAGTAGGGAATCTGAACCATTGGAATGGTCAGATTCATCCTCTAAAAATGCCTAAATAATCAAAGTTTCTATATAGTTTAGAATTATGTTAGTATTAGCACTAGGGTAGATGAGTTTGACTTGTTGGTAGTCAAATTCACCCCATATTAAGTGCTTAAACAGTAGCTTATCACCCTTTAAGGGTATGAAATGAGCAATCAACAAAGGCTGTAGAATCGTGAATCTGAACCCTTCAAGTGGTTAGGTTCATTCTCTAAGAAATGCCTAAAAAGCCAAAGTTACAGTATAATGACGAGTTTGAATAGGACCTCTATGGAGATGAATCTGTCCCCTTTTTATGGTCAGATTCAGTCCATAAAAAGACAAGAGCATGTTCTGCTATAAATGGTGTAAAAACATCATTAAGGGTGAGTCTAATCTCCTTCATGGTATGACTCATCCTATAAATGTCTGAAGATCTATTGTTACTACTGTCCAAATAGTAAATTTTGGACTGATAGTCTACATTAAAGATGCACGAATGCTTTTTTTAGTATAGTTTAGCATAAGCATCATCCGACCTAAACTTGACTTCTTGTCATAGTCTTGTTTAGTCTAGTGGATGAATAACACACTCAACTAATTGGGGTGTTCTACATATTACAAGGGAAGGCTTAAATGTAAGGCCTTAAGGGAGTTCAAGTCAGTAAAGTTGGTTGGAATCTTTATGTTAGTTTTCTTTAATTCTGGAAAATGTATAACAATAGTCAAGCTGTAATTCCTTTGTATCTATTTTCAGTATCATTGTAATGTAATCTAAACTAGACTGTATATTCATTTCTTTTTAGCCCTTTACTTATAGTGTTCAAGCTGAATTGTGAGGTGATTTTTCCTGAAATTTGAATTTGTTTTCGAAAAATACTTCAAAAACCCGAAATAGGTGTTTAATAAAAAAAGACTTAGTGTTCGAATCACCCCCTATGGAACCTTTTATAAAATATTTTTTATCTGATTTTCAAAAACAGTTATTTCAAAATAATTGGACTTCGCAGATTTTTTTTAACTCACCTTGCACCTTGTCAAAATTTCTGAAAATCAAAGAGAGAACCTACTCTTCTAAATTCATATAATTAACCTTAAAAGACTGTTTGTTTGAAGAATTTCGAACGGTATAAAAAACAGATCTGCTATTTCCATCGAATTCAGAGGATGTTCCTTTAAAAGAACCTGTAACAGTAAACATATGAAATCTTAATATATACGAGTGATGAACTAAATAACAGGTATGAAATTGAATAAAAACATTAGTCAAAATGTCCTTAATATGGCTAAATGAGCTTATTTAATTCCTTAAATTTGCGATTGGTAAATCAGTAGTTCTGTTTTTTATTATAGTTTGCAAACCTTTCCTTGATTGGTATGATTGAATTACATATCTTCCCTTATTTAATAATTAGCCATAAATAGGATTGGCCAAAAGGGTTAAACATTTAAGGGGCTAAAATATGGCCATAGCCCAAAGCATGTATCCTTTAGGCTAGTGAACATCATTTTAGGCAATCCTCTAGGTAGAGGGACATCCTTTAGTTTGAAAATTGGGTAAAATTAAGTGTCATTCCAAAAATTACCATTATCTACACTCGGGAGTGGCAACTCATGCATCCGACCCTCAACTCCAAAATATTGATAAAACGCATATAGCAACCACGGGTGCATTTCATGTGACGTGTTTTCCATGTGCTAAAAAACAACAAGTGTGCACCATCGTAACTTGTCCTAGATAAATCCATAAACATCAAAAGCGGCTAAAAGGTTAAAAAGGCTAAATGCACAATAGGATAAAACACGTAAACAATCAGATAATTTAGGACAAATATTAATAGTTAAGTGACCGTGCTAGAACCACGAAACTCGGGAATGCCTAACACCTTCTCCCGGGTTAACAGAATTTCTTACTCGGATTTCTAGTCGCAAACAAATTAAACCAGAGTCAAAATTTCCTCGGTTTGGGATTTTAAAATAAAACGGTGTCCCGGAGCATCGTCAAAAATCCGAGTGGCGACTCATAATTTAAATAAACAAATCCCAAATTCGATTTATGTCACTTTAATTGAAAAAAACTCCCTTATTACCCTCACTGGAGGAAAAAGGAGGTGTGACAGCTCTCTCTAAACACCAAACACTAGCCGCTGCCCTCCGCCTACCGAAAATCACCTCCGGTGGCGAGCTTCACCCAATCCGGACCAAATCTTCACTAGACACTCTCCTCCTCCTCCCCAGTCACCTCCCGTCGTTGATTCCACCAAAATACCACCCAAAATCATCCGATCTTAAATCTAAGAAACCTGAAACCCTAAAGCCCCATGTCCGGCCAATTCAAGAACAACTAATGGTTCAAATCTACATGAGTCAATAGCTCTTGATGAGAGCTATTGATTCACATGGGTTTGGATCTTTTCCAAACCCCGCCGGGATCCGGCCAAGCCCGACGACTTTATTTTTTTCGGCCAAATCCTTTTAAACGGGTATTCCCCCCTTCCTATCTATTTCTTGCATGAATATGTTGGTTTAATCAATGTGTGATTTATTTTGTTCATCATCTCTGTCGACTTGTTCCTGTTTATTCTTGTTCTTAGTTAAAGACCCAAATATATCTAGCTTAGGATTTTTTATCACTATTTTCGTGTGATTTAACTATGGTGTAACCAAGATTAGTATTAGGTTTTAGTTTATTTTCTTTACTGATTTTTAAGCATCTGTTGTTTATGAACTTTTTGTCAAGAAACGAGCATGAATGAACTAGTTGTTACATCCTTGAATTCATATGCTGAAATTCTGTTATTGCATTTTCCTGTGAAAATGCAACAACCTTTGCTGCATTTTAGTCAGTTGTTTGATCATGTATTGCCTGAGGTCGTCATTTGATTTAGCCCTTGATTTTGTTGCCTATGTTAGTAGTCACAACTAGGTGTTAATTTCCAATTAACCATGGGATAGACTAATTTCGACTCTTAGTTTAGACTGGAATAATTAATTAACCTAAACAAACTAAGCCCTACCTAGACCCAAGTAGAAGCTGAAGCAGGACTTAATACAAGGAGATTAACTAAGTCTAAGAAATTAATTAATCTAAAATTAATTAACCTTTGATAAAACAATGAAGGTTTAGCTATTAGTTAATTAGACTAGAATGAAGTTGTTTATTGACTAATAGTTAACATAGCATAAGACTCACCTAAAACCCAAGAATTGATTTAACTTAGTCGACTCCTTCAAACAAAATGAACTAGTTAACTTAACCAACTTCCTTTAATTATCCTAAGCCTAAAGACCTAAGTTAACTAACCTAAGTCTAATAGTCTCTTAAGTAATTAACTAAATCCTAAAATCTGTCTAAAATAATTAGTTTAAGATTAACTAACTAAAACAAATTAGTTGACCTAGGCTTATTAGTTAATTAAGTTTCTGATTTTAGGTAATTAAGTAAAATTCACCAAACTAAATCAGTTAACTTAAGAATTGAATTGATCAACTTACCTTAAGTAGCAAGCTAAACCTAGTTTGACTAATAGGAGCTTTAATCAATTAACTTAATTAGTTGACCTAACCTTGGTTAAAAAATAACTAGCAGTCACCTATGGAACCTAACTAGTGTTAGTTAACTATAGTTAAACAATAATCCAAGTGAGTTTTAACCTTGATTACCCAATGGTAAATTCAGGGACTCTAAGGGGTACAACATGTAATGTAGATTAGGAAATCATATTTTTAAGGGTAGCAAGGTCTTTTCTAAGGCTAGAATATTCTAGAAAGAGGCAGCTTCTCAAAAGGATAGGGTGGATAGCTGTACATGTACCCTCTTCAGCCTAATGAATTAGGAATATATCCCATTCCCAAGTCTCCTATAAATAGACCCCCTCCCTTTAGACAAAGAGGATTTTTTTGGACACTCTGAAAAATATTCTTTCAACCTCTCTTAGTTGCTAATACATTCTGAAAACACAGAAAGAATCAAAAAAAAATTTCTCAAAAATTTCAAAAAAAAGTATTAGCAGAAAAACAAAGAAAAATCTGATTTCCCTTGGAATCAAGTTCATAAATACATGGTCTAGTTCTCAGCTTCTGTTTCTTTTACTTTAGACTCTGATTTTGGGAGTTTTAAGCATTCTTACTCAAGATTTCTGGATCAATTCTTGCTGGGCTACTGGGTTTTCTTTGGGTTTCTGTTTGCTGCTTCTGATTTCTCTTATGTCTTGCTGTTTATTATTCATACTTGACCTTTATTTGGTCAAGTCTCTTTGCTGTTTTTCTCTCAAAAGGTATGTATCGGCTCATCTCTTCTTAATGAAATTTTGGACTAGAATCCTCATTTTCTACTCACTGTATAAAATTGGTTGTTCTTGATAAATGAAGTTACTGTTTCTGTTTTGTTAGATGTGACTGTGTAGATGTTTATTGGCATGATAATGACTCTGTGAGTGTGATAGGTAATGTCTTGATGTTAATATTTCTCCTGTTGGTGCATGATTGTTTGCTTCAGATTATGTGTATATAAATGTGATAAATACTCATAGTTCTATATTAGGAAACAAGCTGAATTAGGGTGTCGAATCTGACCTTCTCTATGGTCAGATTCTATCAATAAGAATGCAGAAATATGCTTTCGGTTGAGTCTCTTTAGTCAATAAAGAGATTCAATAAGCAAGTCTCTAGATAGTTTAGGATATTGGCATTAGGGTAGATGAATATGACTTCTTAATAGTCAAATTCACCCCTTAGTAGTGCACAAACATTAGTATGATTGGATGAAGTTTACCCTTTTAAAAGGTATAAAATATGTAATTAAGAAAGGCATTAGAGTGAGGAATCTGAACCTTTGAATGGTCAGATTCATCCTCTAAAATGCCTAAGTAAGGAAGCCTCTATATGGTTTGGAATTATGTTAAGTTAGCACTAGGGTAGATGAATCTGACTTCCTAATAGTCAAATTCACCCCATTGATAGTGCATAAACAGTAGTTTAGCTTTGTTGAAAATTATCCTTCAAAGGATATAAGTGTGTAATGAGAAGGAGCTTTAGGAAAGTGAATCTGAAGTCACAAAATAGTCGGATTCACTCCTCAAAATGCCCATAGTAGTCAAAGTATTTGAATAAATTCTTGCTAAAATCTGTTGCATAACATAAAGATGACTGTTAAGAGTCTAAACAAAGTGATATTGGGTTTGAATCTACCCCTTTCTATGGTTAGATTCAGTCCATAAAAAGGCATAAACATATTTTGTTCTCTTATGGCATCACTAAGGTTGAATCTAACTTCCTTTTATGGCTAGATTCATATCACAAAATGCCCAAAGGTCTGTCGTTAATCTGTCCAAGTACTCAAACTTTGGACTTATAATTTTAGATTAACATTGAAAAATACAGGTTTAAGTCTTTGAAGGACATGTTTGCTGGCTTGCACTGGAGCAGCAACTAGTTTTGTTTTCCCTTCTTTATTTTTCCCATTAGTAAGAATTGGTATTATTATGGTTTAGGAGTAATGTAATAGCATATCTACAGTCTTCTATATACATTTCACCTTTTTTCAGTTGTAAATATGGACTGAACTATATAAAATTTATGATCATTTGTATTTTTCTTAAATCTGAAACGTTTATTACTATAGTAGTTATGGGTCAGACCTGCTAAGATCACCCGAGCTGGGCCAGACTCGTGAACATGGCCCAATTGAGCCTGATAGTGTCTGAATTTCAGGCTATGAGGCTTGGAATGTTAGACCCATTAACTGTGTTAAACAATCTGTAACCAGTCCTTTTCTCTTCTGTTGTCAATTAGCATGAGGAGTATTTTAATTTACGAAATCCAATGTAAATTTCTCACTACTGAACGCAAATGGGTTTCAAATCGATTATCAAAAGATAGAATCTAAAATTCGAGTTTTTTCTTAGACTGTCCGCTCTAAATAAAAGCAACCATGGCTTAGTTCAGTTTTTAAGGCTGTTCTGTCACAAAATTTAAGACAAATTCCATGTTAGATCCATGAGCTATGTATAAATATTCTTGTTTAGTATATAGAATTAGATCAAATGGTAAAGAAATCTTGTACATGTAACATTATATTCACAATTCAAATTTGCTTTATTTATTACCATATAGATGCGAGATGTGTTAGCATGTTTGTTCTTAACTGTTTAGCTATTTGATTTCGAATCATGTCCAAATGACCTAATTAGGATGGCCTAAAGTGATACAATTTGGGGCTTAAATGTGGCTATATCCCAAAACATGTTATCTTTAGGCTATTGAACATCATTTTAGGTAATCCCTAGGTAGAATGAACACCTTTACTTTGAAACTTGACAAAAATTGATCATTACCTCAAAATTACAATAAACTACACTCGGGAGTGGAAACTCATGCCCCCGACCCTTGACTCTAAACAACTAATAAAAATGCACATAGCAATCACGGGTGCATTTCATGTGACATTTTTTCCACGTGCTCAAAAACAACAAGTGTACGCCATCGTAACTGGTTTAAGATAATTCCATAAACGTCCTAATCGATCTTAAAACTAAAACACTCTTCCAAAAAATAGAAAACATAAAGAATGATCGAACATTGCCTCAAATAGGCACTATAAAACCGTCATGACCATAGTCTTGACCACGTAATCTACACCCAGGTGCGACAACTCATGTCCCCATCTTCAACTTCAAAATTATAATAAAAATCACACGTTGTAATTGCGGGTGCATTTCATGTGGCGCAGTTATAATGTGTCCAAAAATAAATAACTGCACGCCATCGTGACCTGTTTCAAGATAAATCCATAATATTAAAAGCGGCTAAAAATTGAAAAAGGCTAAAAGCACAATAAGTTTAAAATACGTAAATAATCAGATAATTAGGTGAAATATTAATAGTTAAGCGACCGTGCTAGAACCACGGAACTCGGGAATGCCTAACACCTTCTCCCGGGTTAACAGAGTTCCTTACTCAGATCTCTGGTCGCAGACAAATCAAAACAGAGTCAAAATTTCCTTGATTTGGGATTTTAAAACAAAATGGTGTCCCGGAGCATCATCGAAAATCCGGGTGGCGACTCTGAAACAATAATAAATCCCAAAACCGAATAATGTCACTTAAAGTGGAAAAACTCCCTTATTACCCTTCATTAATCTAGGGGTAGTGGAAAAAGGAGGTGTGACATGTTTCATACCATACGAGCTCACAAAGGGACACATAAAATTGATTCCCCACACATCAAAGATCTCGACCTCCATCACAAAGTGCATCGGCATCTCATGTCTCTTGGAGATTGACCCTTGCCTTTGACATTGGTCACAAGCTTTGACCATTTTATTGGCACCATGGTAGATCGACGACCAATAATAGCCACATTCAAGTACCTTAGCCTCCGTTATATTTCCCCCATGATGACCCCCAACCGTGAGTCATGGCATGCCTTAAGAATTGGCATAATCTCCTCTTCTGGAATACGCCGCCTAATGATGTTATCAGCACATATGCGGAACAGGAATGGCTCTTCCCAGTAGTATTGCCGACACTTTCTCAAAAACCTTTTCTTCTGATAAGCTTCCAATCCATCCGAAATGAGGTCGCTAACCAAGTAGTTAGCAATATCAGCGTACCAAGGAGTAGATGAAGAAGACAATGCTAGTAAGTGCTCATCAGGAAAGGCATCATTGATGTCAAAATTCTCCTTCGGTTTGCCATCTTCTTCGAGCCTAGACAAATGATCCGCCACTTGATTTTCTGTGCCTTTTTGATCCTTGACCTCAAAGTCAAATTCTTGTAATAAGAGGACCCATCAGATTAGTCTTGGCTTGGCATCCTTCTTCGCCATGAGATAGCGAAGAGCATCATGATCAGTGTAGACTATCACCTTGGACCCCAACAAATAAGCTCGAAATTTTTTGAAGGCATAGACAATGGCAAAAAGATCTTGCTCAGTCACAGTATAATTCACTTGGGCACCATTGAGCGTCTTTCTTGCATAATAGATCGGATGGAGAACTTAGTTATGCCTTTGGCCAAGCACTTCTCCAATAGCTACAACACTGGCATCACACATGAGTTCAAATGGAAGGGACCAATCCGGTGTGACAATAATAGGTGTCGTGGTGAGCTTCTCTTTCAATTCCTCAAATTCCTTAAGGAATTTTTCATCAAACACAAACTTGGCATCTTTTTCCAGGAGTTTGCACATGGGATTTGCAATTTTCGATAAGTCCTTGATAAAACACCGATAGAATCCGGCATGCCCCAAAAAGCTTCGGACACCTTTTACCGAGGTTGGTGGAGGAAGTTTGGAGATGATTTCAATTTTTTCTCGGTCAACCTCTATGCCATGTTTAGAAATTTTGTGGCCCAAGAGAATGCCTTCATCCACCATGAAGTGGCATTTCTCCCAACTTAGCACAAGGTTGGTTTCCGCACATCTTTGAGAACTTTCCTAAGATTGTCAAGACAATGCTCAAAAGAGTCACCTACTACTGAAAAGTCCTCCATGAACACCTCTAGGAAATCCTCCACCATGTCCGAGAATATAGACATCATACACATTTGGAAGGTAGTCAGAACGTTGCATAATCCAAACGGCATCCGGCTAAAAGCAAAAGTTCCATATGGGCAAGTGAATGTTGTCTTTTCTTGGTCCTTCAATGCTAAGTTGATTTGGTTGTATCTAGAATATCCATCAAGGAAGCAATAGAATGACCTTCATGTTAGCCGATCAAGCATTTGATCAATAAAAGGCATTGGGAAATGGTCTTTGCACGTGGCACTGTTAAGCTCCGGTAGTCCATACACACTCTCCACCCGGTGACCTTCCTTGTTGGTATGAACTCATTCTTCTCGTTGTGGATTACTGTTGTGCCTCCCTTCTTTGGCACACATTGCACCGGGCTCACCCATGAACTATCCGCAATGGGGTAGACCACCCCTGCATCCAACCACTTAATTATCTCCTTCTTGACCACCTATTGCATTGAGGGATTCAATCTCCTTTGGTGTTCAACACTCGGCTTGCTTCCTTCCTCCAATTGGATTTTATGCTCACAAATTCCGGCAGGAATTCCTCGGATGTCCGCTATTGTCCATCCAATTGCTTGTCGGTGTTCCCGCATGACATTCAACAATTTACCTACCTGCACATCATCCAACAAAGAGGAAACATTTACGAGTAAAGTATCATTAGAGCCAATAAATTTATACCTCAAATATGGTGGAAGTGGCGTGAGCTCAAGTTGTGGCGGCTCAATGATGGAAGGATTTGTGGGAGGAGTGGCTCTATTCTCTAAATCAAGAGAGAGCTTCTTCGGTGCATAAGTGTAGAACCAACGTGCTTCTAAAGCATTAACGGCTTCCACATACCCCTCCATGTCCTCACCATCAAAGTTGACCAATATTTCTGCCAAGGCCTCACCAAGGCACTCTTCTTCCATCTTCATGTCGCTTGCATCCTCCACCTCATCAATGACATCAATGACCAAGATCCCTTCATATGCATTCGGCAACTTCATACCCTTACTAGCTGGGAAGGTGACTTCTTCATCGGTAACTCAGAACTTGATTTCATTCTGTTCCGAGTCCATCAAAGCTCTTCCTGTGGCAAGGAATGGCCTTCCCAATATGATAGGAATTTCCTTGTCAACCGCACAATCAAGGATCACAAAGTCCGTCGGGAGAAGAAACTTCCCCACTTTTACTAGGACATCATCGACAATACCCACGGGTCTTTTGATTGAACGGTCAACCATTTGCAATCTCATACTTGTAGGTCCTAGAAAACCCAATCTCGCTTGCTTGTAAATAGCAAGGGGCATCAAGTTAATGGTGGCCCCATTGTCACAAAGTGCCCTAGCAAAATCTCTCAAACCAATAGTACATGGGATGGTGAATGCTCCCGAGTATTCCTTCTTCTCAACGGTTGTTGTAGCAATAATAGAGCTAACCTGGTGAGTCATACTCACCACTTCATTTTTGGTAGTTCTCCTCTTGGTCATCAAGTCCTTTAAATATTTGGAAAATCCCGGCATCTCTTGGAAGGCTTCGAAGAATGGAATGTTCACCGACAATTGCTTTAGAATATCATATAACTTCTCGAACTTGATATCATCTACTCTTCAAATGCGCCTTTGAGGGAATGGAGGGGTAGGCCGAGGAATCGGTGGAGGAGATTTTGGGGTCTCCTTCACCTTTTCCTTAACCTCTTCATGCCTTGCTTTTTGGACTTTCACCTATTGGGAGGGCTTCTAACTTTCAACAATAACCGGCACTTCAACTCGTACCTCAACTTCTTGCTCAAGATCACCTATGTCAACCACTTGTTCACTTTCATCTTGAAGTACTTTCCCGCTTCTAGTAGTGATAGCCATGCAATGAGAACATGGACTGCTCACATTCCCTTTTGGGTTGACAATTGTATCACTTGGAAGAGTACCTTTGATCTTTGGATTTTGTTCTCTTGACAAGTCTCGTATTTGCATTTCAAGCTTTTGTATAGAGGCGGTATGTGACCCCACTATTTCGGACATGTTCTTCATTGTAGCATCACCTCTCTCTTGATTTTGCAAGATCTTTTCAAGCATTCCTTCCAACTTGCATTCATTTGAAGGGCCCTCCTTGTAGTGCGAGGAGTTAGAATATTGCCCCTTTGGTGTAACATAGGGGTTGGAACTCCGGTTGACATAGTTGTTATTGTTGTTGTTCCAATTACCTTGACTCGACCTACCTTGATCATTGCGCCAATTTTGTTGGCCTTGCTCTTGCGGGTTTGGCCTCCATTGATTTTGTTGGCGATACCCACCTTGAGGATTATGGACATAGTTGGCTTCTTCGAATTCTTGATTTCCCATTGGTTGCATATCTTCCACAACATTTACCTTCTTTGTCTGACTTTCCGTGAACATCTTGGTTAGCACATTAATGTTTGTGGCAAGAACGGAAATCAATTGGTCTCTCTCTTGGTTTTCTTTGATCATGTTGGTTATAGAAGGAGTACCATAAGAAATTCCACCGCTAGCATCTCCGGAATGCCATGCTTGATTGTGTTTGGCCATTTTGTCTAGAATTTGGGTAATCCTAGGGAATGATTTGTCTATGAAAGATCCGTCTGCTGCATTTTTGGCTATGGACTGGGACAATGGATCCAAACCCATGTAGAATTTCTCCATCAAAATAGTATCCGGAAAACCATGGTTCGATGACCTCACTGAGTATAACTTGAATCGGTCCCACGCTTCATGTAAGTGTTCTACTGGTAGTTGTTTGAAGAAGAAGATTTTATCTCTAAGCTCAGATTTTTTGCTTTGTGGGAACCACTTGGACAAGAAGGCACGGACAAGTTCGGGCCAAGAAGTGATAGATTGAGGAGGTAGATTTTGAATCCACTTTCTCGCTTCTCCAGTCAACGAGTATTTGAACACTCACAATCTCAGGGCGTCGTCTGTTACATTCTTATGTTTATGCATGGCGCACACACCCAAGAAATTCCTAAGGTGTTGCGTTGGATCATCATCAATAGAGTTCCTGAATAATCCTTCTTCCTTAAGCATTAGGGTCCACAACCTTAGTATTTAAAACTAGCCACACATGCTAAAATACAAAAAGAAGAGAATGTTAAATGTCATAATGCTTACAAAAGTGCAAGATTCTTTACTCTCAAACTTCTAAAAGATGGGAATATTCAATGCTTGGAATGTAGCTCCTTTTTCAGACAAGATGCCCCCATAAAACCCTAATAAATCTATTTATAGTGGGCTAAAAGTCGGGGTCAAGTTCGGACCAAAATACCCTTTCAAGCAAGTTATGCGAGCGCATAACTGATATGCGGTTCGCATTCTATTCAATTCCACGCATCTTCTCAGACCTAGTTTCCAGGTAGTGGTCAAAAAGGGATTATGCGGTCCGAATTGTTGATATGCGACCGCATCTTGCCATCGCATTTCTAGGCTCAACTCTACCGTAGGTTTGCAATCCATTATGAGGCCCGCAGACTTGTTATGCTGTCGCATAGTGGACCGTATTTTCTTTGCTTTGCATGGCTGTTGCACTTTGCAGTCTTCTTGAGCATTCTGCTGTCCGCATGTTTGATTTGCAGCCCGAATGTTTAGTTTGCGATCGCACTTTGTCAATTTCTTTTTCTTTTGCGACTTCTTGATTTCAGTTCAATGTTTTTGGGTCCTCAAACCTCATGCACTACAAAACATCAAAATTACATAAGTATAACGATAATTGCATTTGAAACGAGCTAAAATCTAAGAAATTGGTATTAAATGTACCAAAATTCTCCAACACATCAGGTACCAAGTCACCCTGGCATAGATTCATCCGTCCTTTTTGCGGATAGTGCTCATGATGAGGTATTTTACCGAAAAGGCTGAGCTCAAATTTACCCTCAGCCACCTTATTAGATTATATCGGCCTCAACATTGTCGAGGTCTGATTGCGTTACACCGTGGGTCCTCCAGACCTTTCATTTCCAGTGATGATGAGGACCGAAATACAGGATGGATGAGTCAGTTTGTTCGAGTGAGGACCGTTGATAACATTCCAACAGAGTTCCTGCCATTTCCCAAAAAATAGAACTTCAAACGTAAGCCTCCATGTCGTACCATAGTGTCTTTTGCTCTTATTGATTTATAAGAGTGTTTCTTTTTCTCTTTTTCAGCAGTTCTGTGGGTGTCGGGGGAGGTCCGTGATCTTGCGGACTGGACTCGGAGGCTGGCAGCTTCCTCAACATATGACGAACGCAAGTGGCGTTATCTATCGAAGGGTAGATGGGAAGAAAAGCACCATGGTTTTAGCCGTGAGGTATCCCTTTTGATAAACGTTTCCTTTTGTGCGTACTAACCCTGTCACCGTGGGTATTGGTGGGTTTTCTGAAATGAGACTGTGCCCCTTTGAGGAGAGGGAAGGACCGAGGGAGGACAATAAGCGAAAAATATCCTCTGTAGATGAGGACATTCTCAATGAGGCAGGGCCTTCTTGGAGACATAAAGGAGATGTCGTTGCTGAGGAGAGTTTTATATACGTAGGTCATTCTGCTGACTTCAGCTCTCCTCGTGAGGATGATTATTTGTCTACGGCTTGAGATGGGGGCCTTTCCGAGGTTGTCGATTCTGTCAGGCCTGAGACCTCTAGTTTCGAAGAAGAGGTTCCACGAGAGAGAAAGAGAAAGAGTCCCCCACCATTGTTTTATTCTGCCCTCGAAGTACCTTCAAGGGATGTTCGGGACCAGGGGCCGCCCAGACCAAATGAGGTTTCGAGTGGGCATTCCCCTATTGAGAGCGGTTCAACTAGGGCCGGTGGGGCCAGGCCAGTATATGCATGTTCACTTTTAAGGAGGTCCAACGACTCTATTCCGAGGTGATTTTTGATCGACCTTGCTAGCTTTTTAGCTATAAATCTTCATTCTTTGAGCTGAAGTTTCTCTTTTGTAGGTTTTTGACAAACTCAAGTTCGAGTTGCTTCGCTATGAGACCCGGTTGCGGGAAGCTTTCGGTAAGGAAAAATCCCTCAAGCTTCTTTGCAATAAGAAGACAAAAGAGTTGATACATATTTGGGTGGAGATGCATCGGAGTCGAAATTGTGACGGAAATCTAGAGTGATAGGTAACCCTTACCCTGAAAGGGTACGTGCTTCCTTTCTCGCTTTTGGGAACTAATGCTTCGGTACTTCAGCTGCAGGGAAAGACAGAAGTGTTTGAGCGCCTTTGGGGCGAAGTCGGGAAAGTTATTTCTGAATGCCAAGCGTTGAAGGTGCAGATAAGCGTACATGTTGCGGACCAAAGGAATTCTTTGGCCAAGGTTACTTCCCTCGAGATACAACTTCGTAATGCCCAAGAAGATAACTGTCAATCGAGCAGGATTGCCAAGATTGAGACTGATCTTCTAAGTATGAAGGCCGAGGTCGTGGACGCTCGGGCTGAAGCTGAAGAAGTTCGAGCGAAGGCCAACAAGAAGGTGGTCGTTTATTTGAAAGATGTTGTCGATGCTCAGGCTGAGCTGAGAGGAGCTTTCGATAGAGAGAGAAGGCACAATGAGTATGCCCGATGAAAGTCTCGGAGGGAGACCCTCGAAGAGATACATGTTAGGGGCTTTGACCTCTCGAAAGAGATAAAGCAGGCCGTGGCAGACAAGATTGACACCAAGTTTTTCCTTTCTTCTTGAGCAAATGCTGAAATTTGAAGGCCACCGTGGGAGCTGGTCCGAAGGGCCTTTGAGGGAGCTGGTCCCGAGAGTAGACTAGATTTCTTCTTGGTTATTTTCATAAGACTCCTGTGGGAGTGTTGTAAATATGTATTTGTAGTGCACACATATATATATATGAAATATTCTTTGGTTTGATTTGCTTGCCGATAGTTAGCCCAATGAATTGGACTTTGAGATGAAGCCCTTGGGGTCATAAATTGTCCTTGAGGCTTTTTAAGTTGGCGACTTGGGCTCTTACGCTTTAGATAGGTACGACCTTCGGTGTAGCTGGCGACTTGGGCTCTTACGCATTTAGCCCGAGGCACATTAGTTAACCGTATCTGGCTTAGTCTCCGAGTCGGGTTTCGACTCGAGCTCAATGGCCCTCAGGTTTTCAAATAGGCCCTGAGGCACTTTGGGTCGGTATGACCAATAGCTGGCGACTTGGGCTCTTATGCGTAAGCTCGGTACGACCTTTAATGTAGCGGGCTACTTGGGATCTTATGCCTTTTTGGTCCTGAGGCGCTTTGGTTAACCATTTCGGGCTTATTCTCCAAGTCGGGTTTCAACTCGAGCTCAACTGCCCTCAGGTTTTCATATCGGCCCTCAGGCACTTTGGGTCGGTATGACCTGTAGCTGGCGACTTGGGCTCTTACGCGTAAGGTCGATATGACCTTTAATGTAGCGGGAAACTTGGGCTCTTATGCTTTTTTGGCCCTGAGGTGCTTTGGTTAACCATTTCGGGCTTAGTCTTCGAGTCAGGTTTCGACTCGAGCTTAACGGTCCTCAGGTTTTCAAATCGGCCCTGGGGTGTTTTGGGTCGGTATGACCTGTAACTGGAGACTTGGGCTATTACATGTAAGATCTATACGACCTTTAATGTAGCGGGCGACTTGGACTCTTACGCTTTTTAGGCCCTAAGGCGCTTTGGTTAACCATTTTGGGCTTAGTCTCCAAGTCGGGTTCGACTCGAGCTCAACGGCCCTCAGGTTTTCAAATCGGGTCTGAGGCTCTTTGGGTCGGTATGACCTGTAGCTGGCGACTCGGGCTCTTATGTGTTAGGTCAATACGAGTAGCTGGCGACTTGGACTCTTACGCTATAGCTCGGTACGACCTTTGATGTAGCTGGCGACTTGGGCTCTTATGCTTTAGGTTGGTACGACCTTTAACCAGCTCTTTTCGAATTTTTTCGAAGCAATTGGAAGCCTGTGATTTTATTGCAACAGTCAGACGTCTCCAAGTCACGTAAGGTTGGCTGGAGCCTTATGACGGTGGTCATTGTTTTTGGCCGTAGCCTTTTAGTCCCCGAGTGAGATAGCCACGGCGTCTATATCGAGGGTATGACTTTTGGGTCTTACAAGTTCAATATATAGCCTTGACTTTGATATGGGGTTTATGCCTTTTTTAAGGTCTCACAAATTTTTGCATGCCTTGCTTGAGGTCTTACACTTTTGATGTTGCCTCATGGAGGGCTTACGAGTTTGAAGTTGCCAGCTCTGGAGTCTTACGGCCATGAGTCGATTGTCGAGGTCCGTCCTTGAGTCAGAGTTGATATTGCCTCATGGAGGGCTTATATGATAGATATTTCCTCTTGGAGGGATTATGAGTTCGAAGTTAACGACCCTGAGGTATTATGGCTTCGAGTTAGATGACTTGATGAGCCGATTGTCGAGGACAGTCCCCGAGTCACAGTTGATATTTCATCGAGGAGGGCTTATGAGCTTGAAGTTGCTGGCCTTGAGGTCTTATGGCTTCTAGTTTTTGGTGACTCGATAGAGTGACTGTCGAGGACAGTTCCTGAGTGCTTGATAAATATTTCGGCCCTGAGCCTGTCTCTTGTGAAAATAGCAAACTTCTTTGATATGCGAAATGTTTTGATGATAGAAGGTACTTCTTTGATTACTTGTTACACGTATACATGTTTTTACAATCGAGGGCTCGATTATTCTATGCGGACACGGTTCATTTGACCGTTTGGTCTGATACATCATTCTCCTGTTAAAACCCTCTTTGGCATATTTCATTGATCTCCTGAGGGGATGTCCTTCCATATTCGAGGTTGATCAAAGAGAAGCCTTGAATACTTGGTGAGTTCTCCTTAGGTAGCATATGGATGTTGCCTCGTTAAAAACCTCGCCGATAAAACCCTTTTGGGATAAAATCCGACGTGAGGGAAAAGATCGCAACGCATGCTTTAAAACCTAAGGCCTTCAAGTTGGGGGTGCTTCGACTCCTTTCAATCGAACACCTGCACGCAGGTTAGCGTAAAATGTGAAAGAAAAAGGGAGAGGATTGTACCTTAGTTGCGATAGTGTTCGAGCCTTGATATGCGTTGGTTATGTTTTCCGATGATGCGACACGGTCCTTTGTTCCTATGAGGATGTAATTCATGATTGTTATTCGGTTGCTTGCTTGTTTTTTGGCTCCTTCAATATAGAAGGTGTCAGTGCCACATTGTGCACTACGATCATTTTTTTTGCTGCGTGCTGCTCTCCGTATACTATATTTACTCCATCCTTCGTAGGAAACTTCATCATTTGATGAAGGCTTCACGTCACCGCCCTCATATTGTGAATCCAGGCCTTCCAATCAACACATTGTACCTCATGTCACCTTCGATGACATGAAACTTGGTATCCTGAATCTTTCCGGCCACGTTGACTGGGAGGATAATTTACCCTTTAGTTGTTTTGCTTGCCATGTTGAATCCATCAAGGACTCAAGAGGCGGGTACGATCTGGTCGAGCAACCCGAGTTTCTCTACCACCCTCGACCGAATTATGTTGGCCGAGCTACCTGGATCCATGAGCACACATTTCATTTGAAATTTATTGAAAAGAAAAGAAATTACCAGTGCGTCATTATGTGGTTGGGATAAGGTCTCGATGTCCTCTTTGCTGAATGAAAGGGGGTCTTCAGCTCCGAGTTTGGTTTTCCCTGGTGATGGATACTTTCATTTGCTTAAAAATGGGTCCCCTAGGGACGTCAACTCCACCAATAATCATGTGCATGACGTGTCGTGGTTATTCTGTTTCATTTTTCTTGTTTTCCTCTCTTTCCCGAAATTGGTTTTTAGCTCGGTCACTGAGGAATTCTTGAAGGTGCCCTTTGCTGATTAGTCGGGCTACCTCTTCTTGAAGCTGTCTACAATTTTCGGTCCTATGACCGTAGAATCGTGATATTCACATATGAAGTTGGGGTTCCTCTGCAAAGGATCTGATAGCACGGTTCTTGGCCACCTAGTATCTCTCATCTTACTTTTGGCCGATACGATGTCTGAAACATCGATGTTGAAGTTGTACTTAGATAGTCGGGGTGCCTCTACCGGCCCTGTGTGCCTGTCGAACCCTGCTTTGTTCAAGATTCCCTGAGGATTCTGTCCTCGGTCCATACTTTACTTCGAAGTACGTTACGTCTCGGGATATTTCTCTTATTGTTTTACGTACGATTGATACCTTTCTTTGTTTGGCCTTGGCTCTCTTTCTGGAGGCCTCGATTCCTTTGCTAAGAATATAATAGGATACACCGAGCCCGAGGGGGCTTCTAATTAGTCGTCCTCGACTCTGATCTTCGACTAGTACCTGTTGTGCACATCTTCCCAAACTATGCGGGGTACTCGATTAAATTCTACTTCAGCTGTTTTGAAGCTATCTAGCTTCGCTCATTCAAGCCCTGAGTGAAGTCTTGTACCGTCCAATCGTCGGAGACCGGTGGTAATTCCATTCGTTCCAATTGAAAGAGGGACACGAACTCCTTTAACATCTCATTGTCCCTTTGCTTGATTTTGAAACCATCGGATTTCCTTGTAGCGGCCTTGATGGCACCAGCATATGCTTTCACCAAGGAGTCGCCATCATGGTAAATGAATCTATCGAGTTCGGGGGAAGGTTATGATACCACATCATGGCCCCTTTGGATAGCGTTTCTCTAAATTTTTTCAATAGAACGGATTCAATCTCTTCGTCTCTCAGGTTGTTCCCATTCACAGCACAAGTGTAGGAAGTAATGTGCTCATTGGGGTCCGAGATTCCATTGTACTTCGGGAGATCGCGCATTCTGAATTTCTTCGGAATAGGTATTGGAGATGCACTTGATGGGAATGACTTTTGCACGAACTTTTTTGAATCTATACCTTTCAGAATAGGGGGTGCGCCTGGGATCTGATCGACCCTCGAGTTGTAGGTCTCCATTTTTTGTCATTAGATTCTATCTTCTTTTCGCCAAATTCAATCTTCTTTATGAGGTCTTCGAGAATCTTCATAATAGCGGGGTCGACTGCCGACCCATTATTGCTCGATCTTTCTGGTGCCTGTTCGACTCGATGAGCCGTTTCTGGTGGTGCTGTGCTTGGGGTTCTCTAATGGCTTTGTAGCTGAGCAATAGCCACTTGTTGTGCCTGCAACATTTCAAAAATGACATGAAGGCTAACTTCCCTTTCCCTTTGAGAAGGGGCTCCCTGTGCTTCACGCTGGTCTCCTTTACAAACGCTTTCGTCTATATGAGAGCTCATATTGACATATTGAGCATTGTATGAGCCTTCATCGACAAGAATTTGCACTGGTGCCTCTTCAGGGTTTTGCGGTGGCACACCGCCACCTGAAGCAGCTGCGCCATTCTCTCTATGGTCCTCAGGACCGTTGTTTTCATGTGCGTTTACTGAGTTGGTCATTTTCTGACCTGAAATTTAAGATTCTTGGACAAGAAAAAGTATGAAGAATAACTTGTGTTTTTAGAAAACAATCACTATTATTTTTAGCCCCACGGTGGGCGCCAAACTGTTTACCTTAAAAAAGGTAATTACAATTATATTTATTTGTGTGGTTCTAAAAATACGTGATCTCTTTTAATACCGGTTGTTTAGGAAGTAGATGCTAAGTGTGAAGTGAGAAAATGAAATAAGAGCAAAGAGAAATGAGATTACGCAAACCGGGCAACGGAGAGACCGGTCTCGAGGGTGGTCGGAAAGGCCTCAAGGTCGAGCTTTAGGAGGTCGACTAGGGGCTATTGATAATAGTATAACAATGTTTAAGGCCTTAAGAATGGCCTATTTATGATCAATAACAAGTAATAAATGAAGAATAATTCAAGAACACAATAAATGAGACGCAATAAATAAATGAAGCAATTGTATAGAATGTTTTAGTTAGAGAGCAAAGGATGTTCTTGTTCTTGTATTGAAATATCATGTATGTTACAAAGTGACAAGGGTCCCCTTTATATATGAGTGAGAATCCTAACATAGTACATGTGTAATTAATGCAAAGACATATGGCTAGTACAACCATTTAATGTCATGGTACGGGCTTGTACTATTTTGTGTATTTTGTAAGCTTTAACCATGTGCCCCTTGGGAATCTCCCGCCTTTCCATGTTCACTTTCAATTTGTACTGCCTCGAGGTCGAGGACCTTCAATATTCCCCCTCGATTCCAAAACCTGAACCTTCGAGCCTTCTGAGCGTTGAAATGACCATAAAATTGGGCTCTGCGATTTTAGTCGTATACAGGGTTACACACCGCAACAAGTGGAATAAGTGATATATTGAGGAGGAATAAGGGTGAATTGATATTGTAGAGTTGAATCGGGTTGCACGCCACAACTGGATTAATAAGGGTGGATTGTTTGGTGGAATAAGGGTGAACTGTGATTGTGATTATTGTGATATGGTGGGATCGGGTTGCACGCCGCAACACTTTTATTTATATTATGTTGTTTATGCTATTATGAGGAAATAAGGGAGGAATATGATATGTACGGTGGGATCGGGTTGCACGCCGCAACACTTTTATTTATATTATGTTGTTTATGCTATTATGAGGAAATAAGGGAGGAATATGATATGTACGGTGGGATCGGGTTGCACGCCGCAACACTTTTATTTATATTATGTTGTTTATGCTATTATGAGGAAATAAGGGAGGAATATGATATGTACGGTGGGATCGGGTTGCACGCCGCAACACTTTTATTTATATTATGTTGTTTATGCTATTATGAGGAAATAAGGGAGGAATATGATATGTACGGTGGGATCGGGTTGCACGCCGCAACAACTTATGTGTTTATGTTTTCCCTGCACTGTGTTAGCTGTACGGTATTTTTATTTGCGCTTAAGGATTGGTAGTATCTGAATGTTGTTAATTACTTCTGAGAATTGTAGTTATTCCCTGAAAATTATTGTATTTCTATTATGCCTTCATTTTCTTCTTTTGTTATTTATACTGCATACAAGATATATTGCGAGTGACCCGCCATAGCCTCGTCACTACTTCGTTGAGGTTAGGCTCGGCACATACCAGTACATGGGGTCGGTTGTACTGATATTGCACTTTGCACTTCCTGTACAGAATTTGGAGCTAGTCCGAGCTAATCTTGAGGTCGGCTGCAGGACCCATCTGATAGGAGACCCAAGGTAGACCTGTCGGCGTCCGCAGGCCCTGGCGTCCTCTTCTATACCTTTCATTTTACGGTTTCCTCTATTTCGAAAACAGTTGTATTTCTTTCAGACAATTACATGTAAAATCTTAGAAGTTAGTAGATTGCGACTCCAGATTCTGGGTAGTATATATATATATATATATTGTATATGGGTAAAATCGGAGAGCCCGATTTTACGGTCATTTCGACGCTCAAAAGGCTTGAAGGTTCGAGTTTTGGCATCGAGGAGTCATATCAAAGGTCCTCGACCTCTAGGTAGTACAAATCGAAGATCAACATGGAAAGGCAGGAAATTTCCAAGGGGAATGTGGTTAAAGCTGACAAAATACACAAAATAGTACAAGTCTGTACTATGGCATTAATTGGTTGTACCAGCCATATCTCTTTGCATTAATTACACGTGTACTATGTTAGGATTTCCTCTCATATATAAAGGGGACCCTTGTCACTTTGTAGTATACATGATGCTCAATATACAAGACTAAGAACATTCTCTGCCCTCTAACTCAAACATTCTTTATAATTATCTCATTGATTTATTGCTTCTCATTTATTGTGTTCTTGAGTTATTATTCATTTATTACTTGTTTAATTAATCATAAATAGGCACCAATGCAAATTCCCATCGATGAAGGCTCACGCAACGCTCAACATGTCGATGTGAGCTCCCATACAGGCGGAAGCATTCGTGAAGAAGACCAGCGTGAAGCACAGGGAGCCCCTGCTTAAAGGGAAAGGGAAGTTAGTCTTCATGTCATTGTCACCCCCCCCTTTTTCCTCGTGGAGATCGGTTTTATGACATTGGTTGGGACAACTCATTGCTTTTGGGAAAGGGGGTTAGCATATTTTGAATATTCGCCACCTAACGATTTTAACGGTGCGTTAGGCACCTAAGGGGTTCAATTATAACTACGTTGCTAACCAGAAACTTGGGTAACAACTTGAAATTATCCTAAGGGGAAGGTGTTAGGCACCCCTCAGGATCCACACGTGTGGTTCCCAGCCGAATGGTTTCGTGAATTTGGTGCAGATAGTAAATAACAAGTAAAGTCTCAAATAAGAGGGTATTTAAGTCTTAAACATGCAGATGTTTGAAAATATAGTAAAGGAGGTTAGACTTTGGAAAAGATTATGAGCTAAGCATATAAAAGGTGTCCTAGGTTTATAATAATATGGATCACATCAATGCAATACCCGGTAATCATATCCATATTCTACCCTTCCCACCCCGTAAAGGTGATTAAAGCGCCTGTTGGTCACGAATTCTATTGCATGATATTACCTGTCCCATCATATCAGTCCTGGAGGAAGTTAGGACTACTATCCTCAAAGGTAGGTACTAGGCAAGCCCTCAGGTTTAAAGGGGTAAGATTCTAAGGCGACAAGCAAGGAACATATAAGACTGCAGTCAGTGGGAAACACATAGGAGCATATAAGAGGCTCAGATTTTCCTCCGCAGATAATGCATATAATTAGCACGACTCAAACACATATAAGGGAAATATTATTAATTAGGATCCTAATACATGGTATCTAGGTGAATTCAGAGGATAAACAGGCAGGCAGACTTGTTTAATCACTCAAGGAAAACATGCTCTTAAGCAGTTTGCCTACTGTTTTTTAAAATAAAGACCAATTAGCGTTAAGCAGCACACACAAGAAAGACATATTTCTAATTTCTAAAAAGGGGTTAGTTACCTAAGGCTTGCTTAGGCGAGGACAATTTATATTAGCAGAATCATTTAAAGGAATTGTTGCAGCTATTACTTAAACAAGTTGTTCTAGGTTATTCAGAAAACAGAAGCATTACCAGTTATTTTCTTTAGATAAAAACTGAGTGAGGTTACTATCCTTTATACTTAGCAAGTAGACTAAATTTAGTTGAGTGATTGGGGCCCTATGACATGATATCTAATGCACATATAGAGATGTAGAATGATGTGTATGCAGAATTCCTAAGCATGATTTCTAAATGCTCAGTATTAATCATGACTTCAAAAGATGAATATTTATTTTTTATGTTGTTTAGCCTAATACAAGATTTCTAAGCGTACATGGCAGTGTAGAACATGACAGTAGAAGATACCATTCATTAGCAGGATTTTCTAAGTAACGTGAACATGCTGAAACGGTAGGCATGAGACCTAATGAACATGATTTCTAATGCATGAATTTTAACACAAGAGCCTAAACATAATCTCTATTGCACAGATAGGAGATAAAATCAAACAGCATGGTTTTTAACACATGGGCCTAAAACATGACCTCTATTGCACAGATAGAAAATAAAACCTAATAACATGATTTCTATCCATTTGATAGCTAATGCATACGTAGCAACCCCTCCCTTTTCACTATCCATCCCCTGAGTTGTTTACAGATTATTACAGGCCAAGGAATTATGAGTTACACAACTTAAAGGAAAATAAGAAGTTACTTCTATAGGGAGCCTTCAATTAGGCCCAGATCTTCAAAACTTCATTGCCTTATGGTATTGCATAGCCTTTTAATAATCCGGATGTGTCAGAGTTATCTAAGGACCTCAAGGGCTCCCGGGCAGTGCTCACACCCAGACATAGCCAAAAGATTTAAACATGTGCAGTGTGGAAATGCCTAGCCTTGTGTGTTAGAGTTCAGAGGGTACTCAAAGGGTCCCAAAGAAGTGCTCACACGAAGGGGGCTGGACTTATACTTCTAAGAGTATGTGAGAGTGCTTTTTGTTTAAAAGGATTTAAGTAAGGAACAATTTGAGAAAGAGTAAGTGAGAAAAAAGTTTTTGAAGAAGGAAATGGCAATTTAATATCACACAAGGACCAAGGATAGTCCAGCAATCACAAACATGGGTAATGGGGTCTAGGGGTAAATACATAGCATGTAAGGGCACACATACAATAGGCAAATAAGCATGCAGACATGCAATCAGGAACTTTTAAGGGTCTAGAGGATCAGGGGTATAGTGCTAGGTCAGATTAACACCTAAGGCCATGGTTAAACTAATGTACCAGTCATAGGCATGTAAGAAGTAGGTGGTAAGTGTACAGAAACAGGTGAAGCCTAATTTAAACATGTAGAGGGGACTTTAGGATCCTAGATATATACTGGGAAAAAAACAAGTAAGAAGGTTAGAAGCATGTTGAATCACAACAGTAAGGAAACATGTTGGTTTGAAGACTGAAATATGAGTTAGAACATACCAGCAAAGTGAAGAAAGCAATAACACAAACAAGAAAGTGGGAGAATGCACAATAGCTCGCCTTGGCTTGCAGCCGGCCAACCCAGAGTAGTGGTAATTAAATAGAAAGAAGAGCAGAAAGTCTTTTGAATTTGATAGAGATTTTTGAACAGGTTTGTTCGTGTGTCTGTGTGTGTATGAATAGAGTATATATAGTTTTTGAAAAGCAGGAAGAGGAATAAGGTAAAAATAATAGTTCAGTAGTAATTATAGAATAGTCATCAATTAGAGTTAATTTAGCATACAGACTTCCTTTAGTTAAGGAATCAAACCCAAACGGTAACAAGTAGTGGCAACAAAAGGAAAGGAATCAAGTAAAGTGTATAATTATGGAAATAAACACAATTAGGATCTAATCAGTACCAATACTCCCCACAATTAAGGAGTCATAGTTCAAACGGATACCACAGTATTAAAGAAGGAAAGAGAGTTTGGAAAACTTATTTTAATCGCACAAAGATTAGTAAAGAGTAGGGCATGTGATTAAGGCTAGGTACAAGATATATTAATTAAGGAAATTGTATAATTAATTAACAACATACTTATACATAAATAAAGATAGAAAATAATTCTAAAAATTAGTAATCGTAGGGAATCAGTATCAAATAAGGCAAGTGTCACATAGATATGCAAGATTAGGAAGGAGTTATAGGAAAAATACACAGAAAGATAGCTTTAAGGAAAATATCATAGTTCTAAGGAAAATAGAGAGGATAACACTGATTTGTCATGGGACCATGAGAATAAGCAGGTAATAAGCTAGAACCAGGACCATGAGGAAGAACAATACCAGATATGAGCTAGGGTTTCGCATAGGGAATGATATAGTCAGGAATAGTCAAACACAAAAAACCCTAATCGAGCAAACATAAGTAAAAAATCACAGAATCGTAGGATGTTTATGAGAAACACATAGACTAACCAAACACAGTAACCAAGACGAACTCAGAACCCTAAAATGGGATTTTTAACAGAATAACTCAAGTAAAGAGAGAATGCTTAATCAAACATTCAAAAATATGCTGAGAATCATAGGTTAGTACCAAAAAATCAGAAGAGAAAGCGTTTTTCAAAGGGGTTAGTAAACCCTAGTTGAAGACGGATCGTTGTTTTAGAGAAAATCGGAAAACCTTTAAGGAAAATAATAATGAGCCCATAATATGCACAAATCTAAGTCAGATCTAAAAGAAAATCGAAAAATACAAGGGGTTAGGGTTTCAGAGAGTTGAAGAACAAGGAAAACCTTGAAGATGTTGCCATCATTAGCCGGAAAAGCCATGGCTCTAACTCAAATGGCCGCCAGAGGCCAGAAGATGGCATAAGAGACCACAAGTAGGAGTTGAACCAATCCAAGCACGCCTGAGGGTCTTAGGGTGCCTTAGACCGGTGTAGGGTGAAGCAATAACCAAGAGACAGTGAAAGACCATAGTTTCCGATGAGGGAACTAGCCGAAGAAGACGAACAGACTCCATTGGAGGTGGAGAGATAAGGGAGGTTCTAGAGACAACCAGAGAGAACCATAGAGATAGATAGAGAATTGAGAGGTTTGGAAATGAGGGGTCAGAGGGGGTAGTCTCTAGGGTTTAATTATGGTATGTGGGATCTGGACCGTTGATCTAATTTAATCAACGGCTCGTGTAGATCCGGGGTTGGGTCGAGTATGGATTTGATTTGGGCTGGGTATGGGATTGGGTTATTAAGAAATCTGATGGGCTGGGTTAGAATTAGGCTAGAATCAAAATTAAAAAAAATGGCTATTAGCTACATACCCACTGAAATAGATAAGTAATTAAATAAAATAGCTAGTAATCATATAAAATGAAATTGATGCTAGATAAATTTAAATAATTAATGAGTACGAAAAATATAAAATGAAATAATTATTGATTTAAGTGGTAGAAAATGTACAATAGGCCATAGTTGCAAAGTTATTGTAATTATGGTCAAACAATGCCAAATTGGCCACTTTGTGAAATAATTAAATCCCAATAGGATTAAAAATGATATATATTGACTGGGAAATATTTTGAAATTCTTTACAATACAATTTATGAACAATTATTGAATATAAAATACTGAAAAAATTGGAAAAGGATTTAATAAAATATGAAGAAATCTCGGAAAAATACTAGTTATTATAAAGAGCGGTCTTGGAGGTGTATATACAAATAATAATAAAAAAATTTGATAAAAATTGGGTATCAATAGCTGCCCCTCTTTACCCGGGAAGGATGGAAGAGTTTTCAGGTAAAGATATAATGGCCAATTTTGACCGAGTGGAAATAACTTGAAAGGTTCAGGCCGCACCTCAGTTCCTGAGCTGCCTACATATTCTTGGTCTTGCAGGAATCAGGTCGTATGTAGTTCCGGGGTCATCGGTGAAGTATGCCGATGAAATTTTACAAGAACGGACACCAAGTACAGGGTTAGATGGGCAAACGATTTATAGGATAGTTAGGAGACCTGGAGTGGAATCGCTTCCGCCTGGATGGCTGTTGCTTGCCGGATTACCTGCAATCAAACAATACAAGCGTATACTGTGCGTAATTTAAACATGATACAAATTCTCGTTGGATGATGAATGTTGTGTTTGGATGGTTAAGGATGACGTCTTTAGACCATGATGTCTATGGCCATGAGTTGCTTGATGCAGGATTCGCAGGCCATGAAATGATGTTCTCGGTCCATGATGATGGTGCCTCCGAACCATGACGCCTTTGAATAATGATATGCAAAACGATAAAAAAAGATCCTCAGGCCATGACATGGTGTTCTCGGGCTATGAATATGGTGCCTCTGAACGATGACGCCTTTGGATAGGTTGACGATATTTCAGCCCATGAAGATGCAATAGCATGATGCTGACAAGACATAGCTTAGTCTTGAAAACTTAAAAAGCACAAAACTTAGCCCGAAAGGAAGCGAATGATAGAGACACGGGTTACTTTTGAAAAGTAAATGGGAGACAACTTTTAGTCTCGGAAGGCAGAAAGGTAGCCTTATGCAATATGCGGATGTAGATGGAGACATTGTTTAGTCTCGGAAGGCAGAAAGGTAGCCTTATGCAATATGCGGATGCAGATGGAGACATCGTTTAGTCTCGAAAGGCAAAAAGGTAGCCTTATGCAGTATGCGGATGCAGATGGAGACAGCATTTAGTCTCGAAAGGCAGAAAGTTAGCCTTATGCAGTATGCAGAAGCAGATGGAGACAATGTTTAGTCTCGGAAGGAAGAAAGGTAGCCTTATGCAGTATGCTGATGCAGATGGAGACATCGTTTTGTCTCGGAAAGGCAGAAAGGTAGACTTATGCAATATGCGGATGTAGATGGAGACAACGTTTAGTCTCAGAAGGCAGAAAGGTAGTCTTATGCAATATGCAGATGCAGATGGAGACAACGTTTAGTCTTGGAAGGCAGAAAGGTAGCCTATGCAATATGCGGATGCAGATGGAGACAGCATTTAGCCTCGGAAGGCAGAAAGGAAGCCTTATGCAATATGCAGATGTAGATGGAGACAATATTTAGTCTTGGAAGGCAGAAAGGTAGCCTTATGCAGTATGTAAGGAAGGACGATAGAAATTCATAGCTAGCGTTAATTGCGGTAGAACATTGTGATAATGAAGCATTGTTTGTGCTAAATATATATGTTGGCGTGTGCGATGAGTTTGAGGAACAATGTCTTTCCCTTGAGCAGATAATATGCTTTGAGGCTTCTGCAATTTGTGCCTGCATCCAAAGAACGATCATGAGTTTTGTAAGGGGGACGATTAGTTCGCATTCCCGCTGGCTCTGCTTGGATCGTTGGCTTGACCTGATGATACTGTCTGTATCATTGGGGTAGCGTTTTCTAAACAAGCTGTTAAAAAAAATATGCATGATTTTGTAGAAGTGTAATATATAATCTATAATGGTTTTTAGATGAACAGACGACGTGGCACGGCTTGAGACATTGCAACCTATTCTGCTGCAGATTTTGAGGGTCCTCCTCAAAATTCTGCCCGAGTTTGCTGGGTGGATGCCTCTGACTGCTGCTCGCGTCGTGACTTGCTGAACTTGCTTCGGAATTTTGAGGATACTTCTCAAAATTCTGCCCCAGTTTCCAATTGCGGGGAAAAATAGATTTTTATTGAATTGTGACCGAACCCATAGGGCTGGCTACGTATCCCCTCTTGAACGGGAATCAGGTCAGGCGTAGTTCAAATTACATCATTGAGGAAGCATAAAGATTACACATAGTAGCTTGACTGCATCCGAATTGATTAGCTTGGGCTAGACTTCTCCGTCCATTTCTGTGAGTATAAGTGCTCCTCCTGGCAGCACTCTATGAACCATGTACAGACCTTTCCAGTTAGGAGAGAACTTCCCCTTGGCTTCATCTTGATGCAGAAAGATTTTCTTTAACACCAGTTGCCCTGGTGTGAATCGTCTCGGCTTGACTTTCTTGTTGAAGGCTCTGGCCATTCTATTTTGATATAGTTGACCATGACATACTGCATTCATTCTCTTCCCATCTATGAGGGCTAGCTGCTCATAACGGCTTCTTACCCACTCTGCATCGCTAAGCTTAGTTTCCTGTATAATTCTTAGAGATGCGATCTCCACTTCGGCGAGGATAACAACCTCTGTACCATAAACTAGCATATAGGGAGTTTCCCTGTTGATGTGTGGACGGTGGTGCGGTATCCCAGTAAGGCAAATGATAACTTTTCATTCCATTTCTTGTGTCTTTCTATCATCTTCCTTAGTATCTTCTTGATGTTTTCTGAATCTCCCAGGTTGATGCTTTCAGTCTCGTCCAGGTTGGACTTAGGTCTGTTCTCAACTTCTTTGACAATCTCGTCAGGTATGCCATCTTCGTCTGAACCAATGTCCGTTTGCTGCATTGTCTCATTTCATGTCACAGTCATCGGTGCATCAAGACAAGTAATACTAATGTTGTATAAATAAAGTAATGAGAGAATACAATAGCAGTAAATATCGAATTCGTGAGAGAAATTGAATAACTGTTTTGAACATTGAAGATCTTATTGCAAAAAATTAAAAATGCAGGAAAAGGAAAATCATATAGTAAATAATGCTTGTTTTAGCCTTGCTACCCCGAGGCTCGTCGGGCTTTGGTTGTCTTGATAGACCAGTTCTTGAGATATGTCCCCTTGATTACAGTCTGTATGGAAGGGCTTTCCTCCCCCTCCCCCTCAAGGACAACACAACAATCCATATCATCATTCTGCAGAAACAAGCTTCTCATTGCTACAAGTGCTTCTTCTTCATCTGAACCGTAGATAGTGTCAGCTTGCTTGAAAGTCTGCTCAAGATGAGGTATTGGATGCTCCAAAGTATAATAGGGACTGCGCCAAGGTGGCGACCAGTTATTGTACTCCTGCCAGCTGTACTCATACCCCAGACTGAAAGTGGTGCCATGTTCCTTGAGCTTTATGGGCTTCGTGATCCCTTGGAGGTTTTTACCGAGCCCTTTGCCTGGATCACATCCTCTCCAGTTCAAGATGCTCTCGATCTTGTTATTCCACCATTTGTCCTTATTGATGGCACTGACACGTTCAATATGGTGGTAAGTTCCTCCGCCTATCTTCCTTTTCCCGTCAATCATTGGAATAGTTTGACGACTATAAATAGGGTTGCTACTGTCACCATGAATAATCACCTCTTGGTGGTTCCACTTGAATTTAACTGCCTGATGTAGTGTTGATGCTACGGCCCCAACAGCATGAATCCAAGGTCGTCCCAACAACAGGTTGTAGGATGCCGGAACATCTATCACCTGAAAATCCACTTCGAACCAAGTAGGTCCCATCTGTAGACATAGACTGATCTCCCTCATGGTGGACCTCTGAGAACCGTCAAAAGTTTTCACATTGATCGCCCCATCCTTTATCTCTCATAGCCCTTTACCTAATTTCTTGAGTGTTATCAACGGAAAAATGTTAAGACTGGAACCTTCATCGATCAAGATTCTTGTGATGAAATGATCCTCACACTGCACGGTGATGTGCAGCGCTTTGTTGTGACCCAATCCTTCAGGTGGTAGCTCATCCTCATGAAAAGTGATTTTATGACTCTCCAGTACCTGGCCTACCATATTGGCCATTTCCCACTAGTGATGTTGTTTGGCACATATGCTTCACTCAACACTTTCAATAAAGCATTTTTGTGTGTTTCGGAATTCTGCAGCAGAGAGAGGATGGATATTTGTGTTGGTGTCTTATTCAGCTGGTCGATGACTGAATAGTCCTTAGCCTGTATATTTCTCCAAAGGTCATCCAGACCTGTTTCGATAAGGGGAGGCCGGTTGGCAGCCTACTTGCTTGACTCAGACATATGCTTAGGGGTGTAGACCCTACTAGTTCTCGTCATACCCTGTGCTGCGACAACTTTCTCAGACCTGACCTTGCCTTTCCTTCTTTCCTCGGCTGTGTAGTCCCAAGAAATAGCGTTTGAATAGAAGGGTGGTGTGGTTGACATTTCCATCGGAATTGGTGCAGCCATCTTTACTTCAAATGGAATGTGTGTTCGGGGTGGCAAGACTATGACCTAGAATAATGCTGGTGTATTTGCTTGAGATACAAACTCAACTTCAATTGGCACTGGTGACTTTTCTGGTGGTGCTGCCTCAAACTCAAATGGTATAGACATATTCATCTTAGCGACTTCAGATGGCTGAATCTGGACTATGATCTGTTTGAGAGTGACTACGGATTTCTTTGGGTCGTCGCCTTCTCCGATCAACCCGATTGACCCCTCCGGATCCCAATCATCTCCTATTTCAATCATATGGATACCTCTACCCTTATGGTCTGGCAGAGGATTATCGCGAACGTTTGGGTCGGGGTCTTTTGCCACAATAATCTTGTTGTCAATGAGAGCTTGTATTTTGTCCTTCAGAGAACGACATTCTTCGATGGTGTGTCCTTTCATGCCAGAATGTTATGCACAGGATTTGTTTTGGTTAACCCACTAAGAAGGATTCTCAGGGGTGGCAGCGGGGATAGGTGTAACATAACCAGCAACTTTGAGTTTTTCATATAGCTGGTCAATGGGCTCAGCTATGGCGGTGTATTGCTTTGGAGGGCGACGATCGAAATTGGGACGAGGTCTAGGGAAGTTTTGGCGTGCAGGAGGGGATTGATAATAAGATGGCTGGGAATTATAAGTGTGGTATACAGGAGCAGGTTATGGATATTTGGGCGAAGCAGGTTGATATGTGGGTGGTTGAGCTTGGTAGGAAAGTGGTGGAGTTTGATAATTTGGTGGGAGTGTTTAGTAATTTGGTGAGGGTGCTTGGTAATTCGGTGAAGGATGATATGTGAGTGGAGGTGTCAGATAGGTTTGGTACTTGAGTGGGGACTTGGCTCTTTGTGCAACCATTACGGCTCCCACATCTCTCTTCTTAGACACACCAATGGACTGTAGAGCCTTGTTAGTGGCTTGCGATGCTTCAAAATTTGTAACCATACCGCTTTTAATACCTTCTTCAATCCGCTCACCCAATTTGATGCTGTCAGAGAACTTGTGGCCTTCAACCATCATTAATCGTTCATAATACTTCGGGTCCTGAGCCCGGACAAAGAACTTGTTCACCTGTTCTTCTTCTAGAGCAGGTCTGACTTTAGCGGCTTCGGACCTCCAACGAGTAGCATACTCGTGAAAGGTTTTTGTATGCTTATTTTTAAAATTTTGAATGTAGAACACGTCCGTTGCGTTCTCTTTGCTGAATCTAAACATGTCCATGAAATCAGACGCCATGCTTACCCAGTTTGACCATTTCTTAGGGTTTTGGCTGATGTACCAAGACAGTGCATCTCCCTTCAAACTCCTCATGAACATCTTCATGCGGATTCTTTCATCCTTTCCCACGCCGACCAATTTTTTGCAATAAGTTCTCAGATGGACTCTCGGATCACCAGTGCCGTCAAACATTTCGAACTTTGGAGGTTTTACCCCTCGGACAGTTCGACATCAGGTTAGATACAAAGGTCTTCATAATTTAACCCTTCAATCCCTTTGGTCCCTTCAACACCCTGAACTCGGCTGGTCAGTTTCTTAAGCTCCTCAGCCAGGTTCCTGATAAGTAAATCTTTTTCGTCAGACTTTTATTCCTGTGGGATAGGCGGGGTGGAATGGGTCATGGTCTCCACATAGATGGGATTGTTATAGGTGTGGAAATGGTCTTTTGTGGGGTTTTGAGGTTCTGGGATGAGCAGCAGGGTGTTATTTGAGGTATGGCAAGTATTGTACTGTGTCGGGAGAGTTTGGTTCTTTGGGGGAGTGGTGGGATGATTTTGCTATCTTGGGATATTTTGTGGAGGTGCGGGGTTATGAGCATTTGGAAGGTTGACGTCAGAGACGTTGAGGGAAAAGGACAAGTTGGCCAGATTCCGGACTTGATCGAGTTCTTCCCGAAACTTCAGCAATTTTTGTTCAAGTGGCGACATGTTCTCATGCAGGACCTGAATACCTTGTCTGCTAATTCACATTCTCTTTTCTGATGTCGCTGGACTCTTTCTTCTTATTTTTTACCTTGTTTTTGCCCTTAGGAGGACTAGGGGAGGAGTAGGTGGAGGGCCCTTGGACCTGGTGCGGTAGGCTGATGATGCCAGAATGCATGAACTAACCTTTGGGGATGGGAGTAAGAAAAAATAAAAACAAAAGGTAACCAAGTTAGTGAGGACTATGAAAAAGAGTGTTGCAGTATTTAAACACATAATGCGGAAATGAAAGCGTGTTCTTAGTTGAGGACCTCTTTGTTCCTAAGGTAGGCTTAGCGACTAATTGATTTGGAGAACTTAAAATGCTAAATTCCTCATTTTATTGATAATAAAATAGACAAATCCCAAAATGACAGACGGAGAATAAAAATCACTAATGGACATCGACCTTATTACATTGTTGGAAAAATAAAGACATTCCTATCTACTTGGTCCCAGAAGGACCTTCCCCAGATTTGGCATTCCTGCTTTCTTCTAACAGCTTTCCCAGCTCGCGAAGTCCCAGCAGCAGATAAGTTCTGGCTAAATATCCCCCTGTAGCTCCCTCAACCTTTTGACAATCTTCAACCCTTTTGATGAACTTTTCTTCCAAATAGATTATACCTTGTTCCAAATATCCCAGCCTTTTGTTGGCTAATAGCCATGTCCTTCCATTCCTCGATCAGTCTTGTGTTGGACTCATGTATCTTGTGGTGATCATCCTTATTTTCCCGGATCCTTTTACGCAACTGGTTGAACATGGCTTGTGCTTCAGCCCTTTCATCTACAACCCTGTGACCTCGGACGTACCCTGGCTTGCTCTGACCACCCAGATCCTCTTCTAACCAACCCAGATATAAAGGGGTATAACCGGTATGATACCTGTCCGGCTCGATGGTGTCTTTCTCAAGTATAACCTTGCAGTGCCATAGGTTCTAAGCTTGGCACTTGTGAGGACTGCCATTGTTTTGAAAGTCGGCTCGGAGATGGATCATCTTCTCGACCCTAGGGATGACTTGTTTCCTTCATGCCTGCCTCATAACTCGAAGATGGGCGTAAGGGTATGTACCCCTTAGACCAATCAGTACCAGAAATGATGCATCTCGGGATTGAATGATGAACTCATCCGTAGAAAACCATTCGAACATCCATTGAACCTGTTCTTCGGTCAGGTTATCGAAGAGCTCGACCCATCCTTCAGCGCCCTCAGGTTGAGCGAACATGTTAGGGGTATAGTTTCATTCGCTTTGGCTGATGGAAAACGATATGGTCATCCCACATTCGGCGGTGGATGTCCTGTCGATATTCCCCTTTTTGGAGATGTTCTACAAGCCAGAGTTGGAGTAACATATTGCAACCTTCAAAATGCTCTGCTCCTTGTTGACATTTTTCTAAAGCCCGGTACATATCTGCAACGATCATGGGCACAATGATGAAATATTTCCCATTTAACCCTTCCATTATGGTGTTAGTCACCATGGCTAGCCTGGTATGGATCCTTTCTTTCTTCATCGGGAACACGATCAATCCCAAAAAGCAGACCATAAACACGAACACTCGGCGATGGACGTGTCCCAGAGAGGTGATAGAAAATTCGTCATGGTAGGTACAGTATGATTTGATGTAGCCATACCATTCGTACAAGTAATCAAAAGGAATGTACGAATCCTCTAGACATACCAATTCCGCGTCCTTTTTCAGACCCATCATTTTGTGGAAACTTCTGCCTGTGCGGTTCTCAGGCATCAGTAACCCCGGAGTTTCCCATACTAGGTTAGCCAACCCTCCTATCTCTTCTATCAACGGTGCCATTTTGATGTTCCCAAAGCGAAACACAGATCTTTCGTGATCCCAGAACAGGGTAGTAGCCTCTACTATAATTTTGTTAGGATGGATTTCCAGAAGAGATGGTAGATTACCCAAATGTTTCCTGATGATAGCTTTGTCGCTAGAGTGTAGATCCTTGCACCAACTCAACAATTTTGGGTGGATTTTGGAGACCATGACGAATCTAGGGACTTCGTGCCTCATTTTTTTTTCTGCAAAACAAATAGGTTAGGCCCTTATCCCCACCGGACTCGACTATTTAACGTCAATAATTAGCAGGAAGCATTTAGTTACCCAAATAAATGCACAAAACATGAGGGAGTCCGTTTGGGTTCAAAACATGAGTCGCCATGCAGTCGCGCCCCTTTTTCCTTGCGGAGATCGGGTTTATGACATTGGTTGGGACAACTCAATCCTTTTGGGAAAGGGGGTTTGCATATTTTGAAGAGTCACCACCTAACGATTTTAACGGTGCGTAAAGGCACCTAAGGGGTTCAATTATAACTACGTTACTAACCAGAGACTTGGGTAAGGTCTTGAAATTATCCTAAATGGAAGGTGTTAGGCACCCCTCAGGATCCACACGTGTGGTTCCCGACCGTATGGTTTCGTGAATTTTGCGCAGATAGAAAATAACAAGTAAAGGCTAAAATAAGAGGGAATTTAAGTCTTAAACATGCAGATGTTTGAAAATATAGTAAAGCAGGTTAGACTTTGGAAAAGATTACGAGCTAAGCATATAAAAGGTGTCCTAGGTTTATAATAATATGGATCACATCAATGCAATACACGGTAATCACTCCTCGAATAGGGGCTATACGTGGTATTAGCGCACCGGTCATCATATTCATATTCTACCCTTCCCACCCCGTAAAGGTGATTAAAGCGCGTGTTGGTCACGAATTCTATTGCGTGCTATTACCCGTCCCATCCTATCAGTTCTGGAGGAAGTTAGGACTACTATCCTAAAAGGTAGGTACTAGGCAGACCCTCAGGTTTAAAGGGGTAAGATTCTAAGGCGACAAGCAAGGAACATATAAGACTGCAGTTAGTGGGAAACACATAAGAGCATATAGGAGGGTCAGATTTTCCTTCGCAGATAATACATATATTTAGCACGACTCAAACACATATAAGGGCAATATTGTTAATTAGGATCCTAATACATGGTATCTAGGTGAATTCAGAGGATAAACAGACCGGCAGACTTGTTTTATCACTCAAGGAAAACATGCTCTTAATCAGTTTGCCTATTAATTTTTTAAAAGAAAGACCTATTAGCGTTAAGTAGAACACACAAGAAAGACAGATATCTAATTTCTAAAAAGGGGTTAGTTACATAAGTCTTGCTTAGGCGAGGGAAGTGTATATTAAAAGAATTATTTAAAGGACTTGTTGCAGCTATTACTTAAACATGTTGTTCTAGGTTGTTCAGAACACAGAAGCATTACCAGTTATTTTTTTTATAGAAAAACTGAGTGAGGTTATTATCCTTTATACTTAGTAATTATACTAAATATGGTTTAGTGATTGGGGCCCTATGACATGATATCAAATGCACAGATAGAGATGCCGAATGATGCGTATGCAGAATTCCTAAGCATGATTTCTAAATGCTCAGTATTAATCATGATTTCAAAAGATGAATATTTATTTTTTATGTTGCTTAGCCTAAGACAAGATTTCTAAGCGTACATGGCAGTGTGGAACATGACAATAGAAGATACCATTCATTAGCAGGATTTTCTAAGTAACGTGAACATGCTGAAACGGTAAGCATGAGACCTAATGAACATGATTTCTAATGCATGAATTTTAACACATAAGCCTAAACATGATCTCTATTGCACAAATAGGAGATAAAATCAAACAACATGGTTTTTAACACATGGGCCTAAAACATGATCTCTATTGCACAGATAGAAAATAAAACCTAATAGCATGATTTCTATCCCTTTGATAGCTAATGCATACGTAGCTACCCCTCCCTTTTCACTATCCATCCCATGAGTTGTTTACAGATTATTACATGCCAGGGACATATGAATTACACAACGTAAAGGAAAATAAGAAGTTACTTCTATAGGAAGCCTTCAATTAGGCCCAGATCTTCCAAACCTCACTTCCTTATGGTATTGCATAGCCTTTTCATAATACGGATGTGTCAGAGTTCCCTAAGGACCTCAAGGGCTCCCGGGCAGTGCTCACACCTAGACATAGCCAAAAGATTTAAACATGTGTAGTGTGGAAATGCCAAGCCTTGTGTGTCAGAATTCAGAGGGTACTCAAAGGGTCCCCAGAGCAGTGCTCACACGAAGGGGGCTGAACTTAGACTTCTAAGAGTGTGTGAGAGTGATTTTTGTTTAAAAGGATTTAAGTAAGGAACAGCTTGAGAAAGAGTAAGTGAGAAAACAGTTTTTGAAGAAGGAAATGGCAATTTAACATCACACAAGGATCAAGGATGGTCCAACAATCACAAACAGGGGTAATGAGGTTTAGGGACAAATACAGAGCATGTAAGGGAACACATACAGTAGGCAAATAAGCATGCAGAAATGCAATCAGGAACTTCTAAGGGTCTAGATGATTAGGGGTATAGTGCGAGGTCAGATTAACACCTAAGGCCATGGTTAAACTAATGTACCAGTCATAGGCATGTAAGAAGTAGGTTCTAAGTGTACAGAAACAGACGAAGCCTAATTTAAACATGTAGAGGGGACTTTAGGATCCAAGATATATACTGAAAATAAACAAGTAAGCAGGTTAGAAGCATGCTGAATCACAACAGTAAAGAAACATGTTGGTTTGAAGACTGAAATATAAATTAGGACATACCAGCGAAGTGAAGAAAGCAATAACACAAACAGGAAAGTAGGAGAATGGACAATAGCTAGCCTTGGCTTGCATTCGACTAACCTAGATTAGTGGTAATTAGCACAGAAAGAAAAGCATAAAGTCTTTTGAATTTGAGAGAGATTTTTAAACAGGTTTGTTCGTGTGTCTGTGTGTGTATGAATAGAGTATATATAGTTTTAGAAAAGCATGCAGAGGAATAAGGTAAAAATAACAGTTCAGTAGTAATTATAGAAATAATCATCAATTAGAGTTAATTTAGCATACATACTTCCTTTAGTTAAGGAATCAAACCCAAATGGTAACAAGTAGTGGCAACAAAAAAAAAGAATCAAGTAAAGTTTGTAATTATGGAAATAAACACAAGTAGGATCCAATCAGTACCAGTATTCCCCACAATTAAGGAGTCATAGTTCAAATGGATACCATAGTAGTAAAGAGGGAAAGAGAACTCATTTGGAAAACTGATTTTAATCGCACAAAGAGTATTAAAGAATAGGCCATGTGATTAAGGCTAGGTACAGGATATATTAATTAACGAAAATGTATTATTAATCAACAACATACTTATACATAACAGAAGGTAGAAAATAATTCTGAAAATTAGTAATCACAGGGAATCAGTATCAAATAAGGCAAATGTCACATAGATAGGCAAGATTAGTAAGGAGTTCTAAGGAAAATTACATAGAATCGTAGTTTTAAGGAAATAATCATAGTTCTAAGGAAAATAGAGAGGATACCACTGATTTGTCATGGCACCATAAGAATAAGCAGATAATAAGCTACAACCAGGACCATGAGGAAGAATAGTATCAGATATGAGTTAGGGTTTCTCATAGTGCATGAAATAGTCAGGAATAGTCGAACACAAAACCATAATCGAGCAAATATAAGTAAAAAATCACAGAATCGTAGGATGTTTATGAGAAACACACAGATCAACTAAACACAGTAACCAAGACAAACTTAGAACCCTAAAATGGGATTTTTAACATAATAACTCAAGTAAAGAGAGAATTCTTAATCAAACATTCAAAAATATGCTGAGAATCATAGGTTAGTACCAAAAAATCAGAAGAGAAAGCATTTTTCAAAGGGGTTAAGAAACCCTAGTTGAAGACGGATCGTTATTTTAGAGAAAATCAGAAAACCTTTAAGGAAAATAATAAAGAGCCCATAATATGCACAGATCTAAGTCAGATCTCAAATAAAATCGAAAAATACAAGGGTTTAGGGTTTTAGAGAGTTGAAGAACAAGGAAAACCTTGAAGATGTTGCCATCATTAGTCGGAAAAGCCATGGCTCTCACTCAAATGGCCGGAGGAGGCTGGAAGATGGCATGAGAGACCACATGTAGGAGATGAACAACTCCAGATTCGCCTAAGGGCCTTAGGGTGCCTTAGAACGGTGTAGGGTAAAGCAATAACCAAGAGATAGTGAAAGACCACAGTTTCCGGTGAGGGAACTAGCCGGAGAAGACGAACATAATCCATTAGAGGTGGAGAGATAAGGGAAGGTTCTAGAGATAACCAGAGAGATAGAGAGAGAATTGAGAGGTTTGGAAATGAGGGCTCGGAGGGAGTAGTCTCTATGGTTTAATTATGCTAGGTGGGATCTGGGCCGTTGATCTAATTTGATCAACGACTCAGATAGATCTGAGGTTGGGCCGGGTATGGATTTGATTTGGGCTGGGTATGGGATTGGGTTATTAAGAAATCTGATGGGTTGGGTTAGAATTAGGCTAGAATCGAAATTTAAAAAAATGACTATTAGTTAAACACCCACTGAAATAGATAAGTAATTAAATAAAATAGCTAGTAATAATATAAAATGAAATTGATACTAGATAAATGAAATTAAGGTAATTAATGAGTACGAAAAAATATAAAATGAAATAATTATTGATTTAAGTGGTAGAAAATGTACAATTAGGCTATAGTTGCAAAGTTATTGTAATTATGGTCAAACAATGCCAAGTTGGATAATTCGTGAAATAATTAAATCCAAATAGGATTAAAAATGATATATATTGACTGGAAAATATTTTGAAATTCTTTAAAATACAATTTATGAACAATTATTGAATATAAAATACTGACTAAATTGGAAAAGGATTTAATAAAATATGAAGAAATCTCGGAAAAATACCAGTTATTATAAAGAGCGGTCTTGGAGGTGTATATACAAATAATTAAAAAAACAATTTGATAAAAATTGGGTATCAACAGTCATTTTTGAAATGTTGCCGGCACAACAGGTCGCTATTGCTCAGCTACAAAGCCATCAGAGAACCCCAAGCACAACACTACTAGAAACGGCTCCTCGAGTCGAACAGGCACCGGAAAGATCGAGCAATAATGGGTCAGCAGCCGACCCTACCATTATGAAGATGCTTGAAGACCTCACAAAGAGGATTGAATCGGGCGAAAAGAAGATGGAAGCTAACGGCAAAAAGGTGGAGACCTACAACTCGAGGGTCGATCATATCCCAGGCGCACCCCCGATTCTGAAAGGTGTAGATTCAAAAAAGTTCATGCAAAAAACCATTCCCATCAAGTGCAGCTTCGATGCCTATCCCAAAGAAATTTAGAATGCCCGATCTCCCGAAGTACAACAGAATCTCGGACCCCAATGAGCACATTACTGCCTACACTTGTGTTGTGAAAGGGAACGACCTAAGAGATCGAATCTGTTCTATTGAAAAAATTTGGTGAAACGCTCTCCAAAGGGGACATGATGTGGTATAATAACCTACTCCCGAACTCGATAGATTCATTTTCCATGATGGCAGACTCCTTTGTGAAAGCACATGTTGGTGCCATCAAGGTCGCTACAAGGAAATCTGATGTTTTCAAAATCAAGCAAAGGGAGAATGAGATGTTAAAAGAGTTCGTGTCCCGCCTTCAATTGGTACGAATGGAATTATCACCGGTCTCCGACAATTGGACGGTACAAGCTTTCACTTAGGACTTGAATAAGCTAAGCTCGATAGCTTCAAAACAGCTGAAGCGGAATTTAATCGAGTACCCCGCCATAGTTTGGGTGGATATGCACAACAGGTATCAATCGAAGATCAGGTCGAGGACGACCAATTGGTATCCCTCTCGAGCTCGGCGTATCCTATCAGAGTATTAGCAAAGGAATCGAGGCTTCCAGAAAGAGAGACAAGTCCAAACAAAGAAAGGTATCAACCATACGTAGAAAATCAGAGAAATATCCCGAGATGTAACGTACCTCGAAGTGACCAAAGGATGGACCAAGGACAGAATCCTCGGGGACTCGTGAACAAATCAGGGTTCGACAGGCACACAGGGCCGGTAGAGGCACCCCAACTATTTGAGTACAACTTCAACATCGATGTTTCAGACATCGTATCGGCCATAAGTAAGATCAGTATACCAGGTGGCCGAGACCCATGCTATCAGATCCTTCGTAGAGGAACCCCAACTTGATATGCGAATATCACGATACCCACGGTCATAGGATCAAGGATTGCAGACAGCTTCGAGAAGAGGTAGCCCAACTAATCAGCAAAGGGCACCTTCGAAAATTCCTCAGTGACCGAGCTAAAAACAAATTTCGGGAAAGAGAGGAAAACAAGAAAAATGAAACAAAAGAACCACGACACGTCATCCAGATGATTATTGGTGGAGTCGACGTCCCTCAGGGATCCATTTTTAAACAAACGAAAACATCTATCACCGAGGAAAAGCGAACTCGGAGCTACAAACCTGAATACACCCTTTCATTCAGTGAAGAGGATATCAAGACCTTATCTCAAACTCATAATGACACACTGATAAATTCTTTTCTTTGGAATAAATTTCAAATTAAACGTGTGCTCGTGGATCTAGGTAGCTCGGCCAACATAATTCGGTCGAGGGTGGTAGAGAAAATCGGGTTGCTCGACCAGATTGTGCCCACCTCTCGAGTCCTCAACGGATTTAACATGGCAAGCGAGACAACAAAAGGGGAAATCATCCTCCCAGTCAACATGGCCGGCACAATTCAGGATACCAAGTTTCATGTCATCTAAGGTGACATGAGATACAACAGATTCCTTGGAAGGCCATGGATCCACAGTATGAGGGAGGCGCCATCAACCCTTCATCAAATGATGAAGTTTCCTACAAAGGATGGAGTAAAAACAGTATACGGAGAGCAGCACGCAGCGAAAGAAATGTTCGCAGTGCACAATGTGGCACTGACACCTTCTACATTGAAGGAGCCAAAAAACAAGCAAACAACCGAATAACAATCGCGAACTACATCCTCGTAGGAACAAAGGACCGTGTCACGTCCTCGAAAAAACATAACCAAAGCATATCAAGTCTCGAACTCTATCGCAACTAAGGTACAATCCTCTCCCTTTTTCTTTCATATTTTATGCTAACCTGCGTGCAGGTGTTCGATTGAAAGGAGTCGAAGCACCCCCTAGCTCGAAGGCCTTAGGTTTTAAAGCATGTGTTGCACTCTTTTTCCCTCACCTCGGATTTTATCCCGAAAAGGTTTTGTCGACGAGCTTTTTAACGAGGCAACATTCATATGCTACCTAAGGAGAAATCACTAGGTATTCAAGGCTTCTCTTTGATCAACCTCGAATATTGAGGGGCATCCCCCCAGGATATCACTGAAATATGCCAAAGAGGGTCTCGACAGGAAAATGATGTATCAGATCAAACGGTCGAATGAACCGTGTCTGCATAGAATAATCGAACCCTCGATGGTAAAAACATGTATACTTGTACCAAGTATTCAGAGAAGTATTTTTTATCATCAAAACATTTCTCACCTCAAAGAAGTTTGCTATTTTCATAAGAGACAGCCCCGGGGCCAAAAATTTATCAAGCACTCAGAAACTGTCCTCGACAATCACTCCATCGAGTCACCAAAAACTCGAAGCCATAAGACTTCAAGGCTGGCAACTTCAACCTCATAGGGCCTCCTCGAGGAAATATCAAATCCGACTTGGGGACTATCTTCGACAGTCGGCTCATCAAGTTATCTAACTCAAAGTCGTAAGACCTCAGAGCTGACAACTTCGAACTCATAAGCCCTCCAAGAGGAAATATCTATGACATAAGCCCTCCATGAGGCAATATCAACTCTGACTCAAGGACTGACCTAGACAGTCGAGTCATGGCTGTAAGACCCTAGGGTTGGCACCTTCAAACTCGTAAGAACTCCATGAGGCAACATCAAAACTGTAAGACCTCAAGCAAGGCATGTACAAATTTGTAAGACCTTAAAAATGTCATAAACCTAATATCAAAGTCAAGGCTATATATCGAATTTTTAAGACCCAAAAGGCATACCCTTGATATAGACGCCGTGGCTATCTCACTCGGGGACTAAAAGGCTACGGCCAAATACAATGACCACCGTTATAAGGCTCCGGCCAAACTAACACGACTCAGAGACGTCCCACTGTTGCCATAAAATCACAGGCCTCCAATTACTTTGACAAACTTCGAAAAGAACCGGTTAAAGGTCGTACCAACCTAAATCGTAAGAACCGAAGTCTCTAGCTACTTCAAAGGTCGTACCGACCTAAAAGGTAAGAGCCCAAGTCGCTAGCTAGTCATACAGACCTTACGCGTAAGAGCCCAAGTCACCAGCTAATGGTCATACCAACCCAAAGCGCCTCAGGGCCAATTTGAAAACCTGAGGGCCGTTGAGCTCTTGTCGAAACCCGACTCGGAGACTAAGCCCAAAATGGTTAACCAAAGCGCCTCAAGGCCAAAAAAGCGTAAGAGCCCAAGTCACCCGCTATATTAAAGGTCGTATCGACCTTACGTGAAGAGTCCAAGTCACCTACTACAGGTCATACCGACCCAAAGCGCCCCAGGGCCGATTTGAAAACCTGAGGTTCGTTGAGCTCGAGTCGAAACCCGACTCAGAGACTAAGAACAAATGGTTAACCAAAGCGCCTCAGGGCCAAAAAAAGCTTAAAAGCCCAAGGCGCCCGCTACATCAAAGGTCGTACCGACCTAAAGTGTAAGAGCCCAAACTGCCAGCTAGTCGTACCGACCTTACACGTAAGAGCCCAATTCTCTAGCTACAGGTCGTACCGACCTAAAGCTCCTCAGGGCCAATTTGAAAACCTGAGGGCCATTGAGGTCGAGTCGAAACCCGACTCAGAGACTAAGCCCAAAATGGTTAACCAAAGCACCTCAGGGCCCAAAAAGCATAAGAGCCCAAGTCGCCCGCTACATTAAATGATGTATCGAGCTTACGCGTAAGAGCCAAAGTCGCCAGCTAAATATCATACCGACCCACTCCAGGGCTAAGTTAAAAACTTGAGGGTCGTTGAGCTCGAGTCGAAATCCGACTCGGAGACTAATCCCAAATGGTTAACCAAAGCGCCTTAGGGTCAAAAAAGCGTAAGAGCCCAAGTCATCCGCTACATTAAAGGTCATATCGACCTTACACGTAAGAGCCCAAGTCGCCAGCTACAGGTCATACCAACCCAAAGTGCCCCAAGCCCGATTTGAAAACCTGAGGGCCATTGAGCTCGAGTCGAAACCCGACTGGGAGACTAAGCCTGATACGGTTAACTAAAGTGCCTGATACGGTTAACTAAAACCGGGCTAACTATCGACAACAAATCAAACCAAAGAATCTTTCATATATATATATATATATATATATATATATATATATATATATACATGTGCATTACAAATACATATTTACAACACTCCCACATGAGTCTTATGCAAACAAAAAAGTAGAAAATCTATTCTACTCTCGGGACCAGCTCCCTCAAAGGCCCCTCGGACCAGCTCCCACGGCGACCTTCAAATATCAACATCAGCTCAAGAAGAAAGGAAAAACTTGGCGTCGATCTCGTCTGCCTCGACCTGCTTTATCTCTTCCGATAGGTCATATACCCTAGCATGTATCTCTTCGAGGGTCTCCCTCTGAGACCTGCATCTGGCATACTCATTGCCCCTCTCCTCTCTATCAAAAGCTCATCTTAGCTCCGCCCGAGCATCGACAGCATCTTTCAAGTAAACAGTCACTTTCTTATCAGCCTTCGCTCGAACTTTTTCAGCTTCTGCCCGGACATCCACGACCTCGGCCTTTATATTTAAAAGATCGGTCTTGATCTCGGCAATCCTGCTCGTCTGAACTAAGCTACTTTCTCGAGCATTGCAAAGTTGCACCTCGAGGGCAGAAACCTTGGCCAAGGCATTACTTTGGGCCGCAACATGAACACCTATATGTTCCTTCAACGCATGTCATTCGGAATTCACTTGCCCGACCTCGCCCCAAAAGCGTTCTAGTGTTTCAATTTTTCTCTTCTTATGAAGCACCAAAACATTAGTTCCCAAAAGCGGGAAAGGGAGCATGCTCTCCTTCAGGATAAGAGTTACCTGACGCTCGAGATTGCCCCCATGGTTTCAACTCCGTTTCCCTCCGTCCGAAGACGTATCAACTCTTTCGTCTTCTTATTGCAAAGAAGCTTGAGCGATTTGTCCTTACCCAAAGCTTCCCGCAACCAGATCTCACAGTGAAGCAGCTCGAACTTGAGTTTGTCAAAAACCTACAAAAAGAAGCTTCAGTTCAAAGAACAAAAATTCATAGCTAAAAAGCTAGCAAGGCCGATCAAAGCTCACCTCGGAACAACGCCGCTGAGCCTCCTCAAAAGTTGAACATGCATCTACGGGCCTGACCCTAGTTGAACTGCTCTCAATAAGGCCATGACCACTCGAAACCTCACTTGGTTTGGGCGGTCCCTGGTCCCGAGAGTCCCTCAAAGTACCTTCGAGGGAAGAAGCAGACAATGGAGGAGGACTCTTGCTCTTTGTTTCTCGAGGAACCTCTTCTTCGAAATTAGAGGTCTTAGGCCTGGAAAAATCGGCAACTTTGGAAGGGCCCCCAGCTCGAGCCATAGACAAAGAATCATCCTCATGAGGAGAGCTGATATCCGCAGAATGACCGACGTATATAAAGCCCTCCTCAACAACATCATCTCATTTATGTCTCCGAGAAGCCCCTGCCTTATTGAGAATGTCTTCATCTATAGGGGATCTTTTTCGCTTATTGTCCTCCCTCGGGCCTTCCCTCTCCTTGAAGGGGCACGGTCTCATTTCAGAAAACCCACCAACACCTGCGGCGGCAGAGTTAGTACGCACAAAAGGAAACATTCATCAAAAGGGATACAACACGGCTCATACCGTTGTGCTATGCTTCACATCTGCCCTTCTTGAGATCACGCCACTTGCGTTCGTCATATGTTGAGGAAGCTGCCAGCCTCTGAGTCCAGTCCACAAGATCGGGGACTTCCGTCGGAACCCACGGGACCACTGAACAAGAGGAAAAGAAACACTCTTATAAATCGATAAGGGAAAAAGACACTAAGGTATGACATGGCACTTACGTTTGAAATTCCATTTTTTGGGAAATGGCAGGAACTCTGCTGGAATGATATCGACGGTCCTCAGTCGAACAAACCGAATCATCCATCCTCGATTTCGATCCTCGTCATCACTGGCAATAAAAGGCCTGGTGGACAGGTGTCGTAACACAATCAGGCCTCGAAAATGCTGAGGCCGATATAATCTAATAATGTGGTTGAGGGTAAACTCAAGCTCAGCCTTTTCGGTAAAATACCTCACATCAGCACTATCCGCCAAAATGACTGATGAATCTGTGCCAGGGTGACTCGGTACCTTTTGAAGAATTGGAGCACAATTCGGTCGAGGGGGCCTAATGTAAATGGGTACTATACACGATCAAGAACCCCTCTACATAAGTCATGACGTTCTCTTCTAGAGAGGGTATCTGCAGTATCACATTTCCCCCCCAGCCACAGTCTCTCCTCATAGCCTCGAGGTGGTTTTCTTCTATCGATCGGACGAACCTCAAAGCATGCTCTCGATGGCCCGGGGCATAGAAGGGTTTCTCTAATGCAAAGTCTTTCTTCGGAGCAAAGAAGTACGAGGTCAACTCACCATACGCCGACGGTGTACCACTGGCCAGGCTAGGAGCAGAGGAAGAATTTCCCTCTTCTTGATGAACGGATTTGGGCACGGTAGCCATAACAACTCAAACAGAGATAAATAGGGAGGAATGACAATAGTTTTTGCAAAAATGGAAAAAGAATGAAAAAGTTGCAAGGAAAGCTGAGTTTTGCAAAGATTAAAGAGTTAGAATGAAGAAGAAGAAAGAATATATATATAGAGCAAAAGGTGACCAACCAACTACTTTGAAAGCCATTCAATTTCTGACAAAGTCGTCATAACATTTGGGGAAGTGTAGCGGTGGGGACACCACGGTCACTTCACGGTCATGTCACATAAATGATACCGTCATACGAAATTCGAAGGATCGAAGCTCACACGCCGACCTAGCCTCGAGAAGGTGTCCGATCTCGAGGGGACCTACCACTGCAAGTACGAGTTTTGAGGAGCTAAGAATCGAAGCATGAAAGTCAATTGTTGTGTAAGCATTACGGGACAAAGTTTGTGTGATATGTGACAAAAGAGATTCTATTTCAAAAAATATATTTACAGAGGTGTTTCTTACGAAAATTCCCCCGAACGGTCCCATATACAGAAAAAGGAGAAAGCAAAAAAAATCTACTCTTCCCCTTCGCTGCTGTCTGAGCCGGTTTTCAATCCCTCGTCTGATGTACTCGGCATTGCCAATTCCTCCTCCAGGTCCCCGGCCTCTTCGATCTCGGAAGAGAGATCGACGCCCTTGGCGCTCACTTCCTCGAGGGCTTTCCTCCTGGCTTGTGCACGGGAATAAGCAACTGCCCGAGCCAACTTTAGCTCGGCCTTCTCGGATATCTCCCTGGCCCGGTCATTCGCAGCAGCAACATCTCTCTTATATGAGGAGACATATTCATTGGCCTCAGACTTGGCCACAGATAGTGCAGCAGCCTCATCCTGAGCACCTTGAATGATGTCTTGAACCGAGGATAGCTTCCCCCGAAGCACCTCCCTCTCCGAGGCTACGACATCATTCATCCGAGCCAGCTCTAGGATTTCGGCATCCTTTGCCGCAACCTCCTCTCGAAGCCGCTCCACCAGGGCGTCCTTCTGCCTATTCTGAAAAGTAAAAAATAAGTCAATCAACACCAAGTATTGCAACTAAAAATGAAAGTGTGGGTACGAACATACCTTCTCGGTGAATTCGGCCCTCTCCCGAAGTGCTCTCTCCGAGCTTTCCCGGAGGTTGGTCAATTCCTCCTCCTTTCGAGTGCATAAAGCCTCCAGCTCGACCGAATCCGACATAAGCTTCTCAAACTCCTATCCACGATGAGTCAACTCATATTGCATCTTGGAGAAGTCTTGGTCATACAACTTCTTGACCTGCAGCACAAAGAAGGGAAATCAGAAAACAATAATAGAAAACCAAAGAATAGCATATTATTTATCAAATGTCACCTACTTTTGGAGCCTCTCGGCTTCCTCGAAAGAAACTGGGGCATCAACATCATTCTCCTCATCTACCCCCTCGAAGTAGTCTTTAAATGCATCATCCTCTCCACGAGAGGTCTGAAGACCGGGAACACCCCTAACTTGGGCATCTCGTATCTCCCCTGGAGAAAATGACGGGCCCGAATGAAGTCCACTAGCAATATCAGCCTCCATCGAGGCTTCTTCCCGACCTTGGAAAGCTCCAGTAGGGATACCTCCGAGTTCCTCAACACGTATTGTTCCATGTCCGATGAGCGTCTCGGGGACTGCGCCCAAACCTTCCTCAAGGGTCTCCACTACGCACACCGAGTCCGCATCGGCCGCCTCTAACTCAGTAGACAATCGCCCAACAACTCTCAAAGCCTCAGCACTTCATTTTTCCCTTTGTACCAAAGGGAAGACATCATCTATCTCTTCCTCGGCCCGCAGGCTCTCACCGGCTGTCGAGGACAAGACCATGGCATCGGTCCTAGGCTTCCGAGCCTTTGACCTTTTTGATTTTGGAGACTCCGTCGAGGCTTCATTCTTCCTTTTCTTATCCTTGGTGGTCTTCGAGGCCTCTTCCTTCCTTTTCTTATCCTTGGTGGTCTTCGGGGCCTCTTCCTCACCAGGTAGGGGCAGCCTCATCAACACACCTTCACCAAGGCCTGCACAAACATGTTATGTCAAAAAGCATCACCTTCAAAAGTTCTTATCAAGAATGAGAAAACAAGAGCATACCATGGTTCTTAGCCTGCCATTGTGGTTTAGCCAGCTCACGCCATACGCATTTTTTGTATGGGAAAGAAGAGTCTAAATGTTTGATCCACCCCGGAAGGTTCTGAATCGCACCGGGAAACAAAACAGTGGCTGCAAAATTAGAAGAAAATTAGTCGAAAGTGAAAGAGATGGAAAAGAATGCTCAATTCAGGGGTGCTTACGTTTCATATTCCATTCCACCGGGAATGGAATTCTATTAGCAGGGATAATGTCCAATGTTCTGATTCTAAAAAACAAAATCCATCCCTGATCTCTATCCTCATCGATGCAGGTGAGGAAGACCTTGGTGGATCGACGGTGCATTTTAATTAGGCCCCCACGGAAAAGTCGAGGGCTGTACAATCTGATCAAATGGTCAAGGGTGAAAGTCATTCCCTCGACCATGTTGGTAATATTTCGAAACATATATACAATCCTCCAAAAAAAGATAGATCTGACTAAGTGTCACTCGATATTGATGGAAAAAATCAAGAATCACCGGGTCAATCAGTGGAGAAGAGGAATCGACAGGGCCTAAGTTGAAGGGGGATGTATATACGTTGAGAAAGCCAGCCTTGTGCGTGACTATGCTTTCGTCAGCCGTACGGATCTCTACTCGGACCGCCTTCCCCTCCGTGGCAGTCAAGTTTTACCCTCTCTATATCTAATATTACACTTATGTATCAGGACATGGGCTCGCATCGGCCCGATGTAGAAGGGGGTTTTTCTATTTTAAAGTCAGAAATGGTGTTGAAAGGGCCAGGGATGCATCACTCGATGGTAGGGGGAACATGATGAAGAAGAGTCTCCCTCCTTTTGTGGAACCGTTTTTGAATTTTTTGCCATGATAACAATCGAGTTTTGAAGTGAGAATACAAAAAAACGTACACAGGAAAAAGATAAGAATGGAAAGCACTTAGTTAAAATTTTAAGGTTTGGAGAAGATGAAGAAGATGAAAAACTATGAAAAGTCAAGTGATTGTAGTATTTATAGAGGCCCTTTGGGCATGCTTGAAGCGGAAGGGTCGAACCTATGACGGTTCATGGGCTTCTCGAGAACTGTGTTGCAGCGACCTCTGCGCAGCTTTTTATGTCGCGTCATTTAATTCTCTGAAGGGACTGACGTCATAATACGAGTGTCGGAGAGGCAAAAATTCAAGACCGTTTCTTATCTCTTCATTATAAGAAATACGGGGACTATCTGTATACGGCTAAAATCGGAGAGACCTATTTTATGGTCATTTAGACGCTCAGAAGGCTCGAAGGTTCCAGTTTTGGCATCGAGGAGGCATATCGAAGGTCCTCGACCTCGAGGAAGTAAAAATCGAAGATCAACGTGGAAAGGCGGGAAATTCCCAAGGGGCGCGTGGTTAAATATGACAAAATACACAAAATAGTACAAGAACATACCATGGCATTAAATGGTTGTACCAGCCATATCTCTTTGATTAATTACACATGTTCTATGTTGTGATTCCCCCTCATATATAAAGGGGACCCTTTTCACTGTGTAAGATACATGATGCTCAATATACAAGACTAAGAACATTCTCTGCCCTCAAACTCAAACATTCTTTATAATTATCCCATTGATTTATTGCTTCTCATTTATTTAGTTCTTAAGTTATTCTACAGGTATTACTTGTTATTGATCATAAATAGGTCCTTCTTTAGGCCTTAAATAATGTTATATCGTTATCGATAGCCCCTTGTCAAGCTTCTAAAGCTCGACCTCGAGGCCCTTCCGACCACCCTCGAGACCGGTATCCCCGTTGCCCGGTTTGCGTAATGTCGTTTCCTTTTACTTTTATTTTGTTTTCTCGCTTCACACTCAGCATCTACTATCTAAACAACCGGTATTAAAATAGATCACATATTTTTAGAACCACATAATCAAATATAATTTTAATTACCTTTTTCAAGGTAAACATATACACACACACACACACACACACACACACACACTGAAGTTTTTATATATATTTCCATGTTCATTTTCACTCGTAATAGCTTATTTGTTGTTAATCACTAAAAAAGTAAAAGAATTGGCTACTGATTCTCTAATATAGTTTGCCTAGCAAGTGTAATGTTAGGCGCCATCACATTCCCGTTGGTGGGTATTTCGGGTCGTGACAAGTTGGTATCAGAGCACTAGGTTGCCTAGGTCCCACAATTCATGAACGAGCTTAGTAGAGTCTGGGGGATCGGTACAGAGACGTCTGTATTTATTTTCCAGAGGCTATAAAGTTTAGGAACAAATTTCACTTCTACTCTTCTCTATCGTGCGACTTTGTTTTCTCAATACCGAATGAACTCTTCTACTCTTATTCTCTCACAGATGGCGAGAACACGTACCGCTTCTTCAGCTGAGCAGCAGCCAGAGCCTTCAGTAGCATCTCCTACAAGGGGCTGAGGTCGAGGCCGAGGTCGTGCCTGAGGCCGAGGTAGGAGCAGGGCTTAGCCTAGAGCCTGAGCAGCAGCCCCAACAGTGGAGCCTCAGGTAGAGTTTGATGAGGAGGTTCAAGGCCAGACTGTTCCTGACAGACCAACTCAGGTTCTGGAGGGGTTCATTTCTACGCTAGTGCTTCAGGATACTTTGGTCCATTTGGTGGGCCTTATGGATAGTGTGGCCCAGACTAGCACATTCCACATGGCACCAACTGTCTCTAAGGATGGATGAGCATCCCAGACTTCTGCTACTCACACTCCAGAGCAGATGGCTCCCCAGTATCAGACTCTAGCAGCTCATCCAGTCGGAGTAGTTAAGCTAGTTATTCCAACACAGACCGCTGATGGGTTAGCTATGTCTTCTGAGGCTTTGTCGAGATTGGATAAGTTTACCAAGATCTTCCCAGTTCACTTCAGTGGTGCTACTTCAGAGGATCCCCAGGAGTATCTTGACAGTTGTCTTGAGGTGCTTCAGAACATAGATATATTAGAGACCAATGGGGTCGACTTTATTGCATTTCAGATGACTGGTTCCGCCAAGAAATGGTGGAGAGATTATTTGTTCACCAGAACATCTGGGTCGCCTACTCTTACTTAGTATCAGTTCTCCTAGCTTTTCCTAGAGAAATTTTTGCCTATCACCTTGAGAGATGACCACCGTCGTCAGTTCGAGCATCTCTAGCAGAACGGTATGACTATTACTCAATATGAGACCCATTTTGTGGATTTGTCCCGCCATGCTCTTCTTCAGCTTCCCACCGAGAAAGAGAGGGTGAGGTGGTTTATTGACGGCTTTGATCAGCTATTAGGTTGCAGATAGCTAAGACTGGGAGTAAGATTTATTTTCAGAGGGCTGCCAATGTCGTCAGGCGAGTCGAGACGGTTCTTGGACAGGGAGTACAGGGGTTTGATAAGAGACCTCGTCATTCTGGTGGCTTCAACGGTGCCTCATTTGGAGGTAGGGGTACTTTTGGTAGAGGCCATCCTCCTAGGCCTTTTCACTCAGAGCTTCAGGCATCCCACAGTGCTTCAAAGAGTCGTGGTCCTTATGTGCCTCTTTTTGGACAGCCAGCCTACAGTGCACCACCAGCTCTTATCAGTGTACCTCCTATAAAGAGTTATTACCGTGGTCATCCGGCCCGTTCAGGTCAGTCTCAGCTTCCAAAGCCGCAGTACCAGGATAGATGTTTCGAGTATGGTGGTTATGGGCATATAAGGAGGATCTGTCCGAGATTATTGGGCGCTCTGCCACAACATCAGAGTTCTCGTGCCATGGTTCCGGCACAAGTTGCTGCACCACCTGCTCAGCCAACCAGAGGCAGGGGTCAGGCAGCCAGAGGTGGAGGCCCACCAGCTAGAGGTCGTACTAAGGACGTGGTTCAGAGTGGTGGGGCCCAGCCCCGATGTTATGCTTTTCCAGCCAGGCCTGAGGCTGAGTCATCTGATGTTGTTATTACAGGTATTGTTTCAGTTTGCAGTAGAGATGCTTCAGTTCTATTTTATCCGGGGTCTAGTTACTCCTATGTGTCATCTTATTTTGCTTCATATTTGGTTGGGCCTCGTGATTCTTTAAGTTCCCTTGTATATGTGTCCACACCTTTGGGGGATGCTATTGTTGTAGATCGCGTTTATCGTTCATGTGTGGTCACTATTGGGAGTCTTGAGACTAATGTAGACCTTCTACTCCTCGAGATGGTTTATTTTTATGTTATATTGGGTGTCACCTTATCACGCCATATTGGGCTGTCACGCCAAGATGGTGACCTTAGACTTGCCGAAGTTGCCTCGATTAGAGTGGATGGGGACTCCTGGCCATTCTACCAGCAGGGTTATTTCTTATATGAATGCTCGACGTATGGTCGAGAAGGGGTGTCTAGCTTATTTGGCCCACATTCGTGATTCTAGAACGGAGGTTCCTTCCATGGATTCAATTACAGTTGTCGGTGAGTTTCCAGAGGTGTTTCCCGCAGACCTGCTGGGGATGCCACCCGACAGGGATATTAATTTCTGTATTGATTTTGCTCCGGGCACTCAGCCTATTTCCATTTTGCCATGTCGTATGGCCCCGCCAGAGTTAAAGGAATTGAAGGAACAGTTGAAGGATTTGCTTGATAAGGGCTTTATTAGACCTAGTGTCTCGCCTTGGTGTGCACTGGTACAGTTTGTGAAGAAAAAAAATATGGATCTATGAGGATGTGTATGGATTATCGGTAGTTGAACAAAGCCACCATCAAGAACAAGTATCCATTGCCGAGGATTGATGACTTATTTGATCAGCTTCAGGGTGCCAAGGTGTTTTCAAAGATTGATTTGAGATCTGGCTACCATCAGTTAAGGATTAGGGCATCCAATGTCCCTAAGATAGCTTTTCAGACTCGGTATGGGCATTATGAGTTTCTAGTGATGTTCTTTGGGTTGACAAATGCCCCAGCAGCATTCATGGATTTGATGAACTGAGTGTTCAAGCCTTATTTGGACTCCTTTGTGATTTTGTTTATTGACGAAATCTTGATCTACAACTGCAGTCAAGAGGATCATGAGAAACACCTTAGGATTGTGCTTCAGAATATGAGAGACAACCAGTTGTATGCTAAACTTTCAAAGTATGAGATTTGGTTGGATTCAGTCACCTTCTTTGGGCACGTTGTATCAGCAGATGGTATTCAGGTAGATCCGAATAAGATTCAGGTAGTCCAGAACTGTCCTAAACCCACTTCAGCCACGGAGATCAGAAGTTTCTTGGGTTTGGCGGGCTATTACCGTCAATTTGTGGAGAGGTTTTCATCTATAGCATCCTTGTTGATCAGGTTGACCCAGAAGGATGCCCCGTTCATATGGTCAGACGAGTGTGAGCCGAGCTTGCAGAAGCTCTATATTGCTTTGACTAGAACATCGGTGTTGGTGTTGCCCATAGGTTCAGGATAATATACGGTATATTGTGATTCTTCCCATGTTGGGCTCAGTGCGGTAGTGATGCAGGAGGGCAGGGAGATTGCATATGCATCATGGAATTTTAAGGTTCATGAGAAGAATTACCCTGTCCACGATTTAGAATTAGCAGCTATTGTTCATGCACTGAAGATTTGGAGGCACTATCTTTATGGCGTGTCATCGAGGTTTTCATTGATCATCGGAGCCTTCAATATTTTTTCAAGAAAAAGGATCTCAATTTGAGGCATAGGAGGTGGTTGGAAACTATTTAAAGATTACCATCTTGTATCATCCTGGGAAGGCCGATGTGATGGCCGACGAACTGAGTAGAAAGGCAGTGAGTATGGGCAGCCTTGCGTTCATTCCGGTCGGTGAGAGGCCGCTTGCATAAGATGTTCAGGCTGTGGCCAATTATTTTGTGAGATTGGATATCTCAGAGCCCAGTCGTGTTCTAACTTTCAGAGTCACTTGGTCTTCTTCGCTTGAGCGTATTAGAGATCGATAGTATAACAACCCTCATTTGTGGGTCCTTAGGGACATAGTACGGCACGGTGGTGCCAAGCAGGTTACTGTTGGAGATAACAGAGTCTTGAGGATTCAGGGTCGTGCTTGGTGTGCCTAATATGGATGGAATTCGTGAATTGATTCATGTGGAGGCTCATAGTTCCCGATATTCTATTCATTTGGGCGCCACCAACATGTATCAGGATTTGTGACATCATTATTTGTGGAGGAGGATGAAGAAGGATATAGTTGCTTATGTAGCTCGGTACCTAAATTATCAGCAAGTGAAGTATGAGCATCAGATACCCGGTGGTTTGCTTAAGCAGATAGAGATTCTTGAGTGGAAGTGGGAGCGTACCACTATGGATTTTGTTATTGGACTCCCACGGTCTCAGAGGAAGTTCGATGCCATTTGGGTCATTGTGGACAGGATGACTAAGTCAGTACACTTCATTCCTGTGGCAGTTACCTATTCTTCGGAGCGGTTGGCAGAGATTAACATCCGTGAAATCGTCCGTCTTCACGGTGTGCCCGTGTCTATCATTTCTGATCAAGGTACGTAGTTCACCTTACACTTCTGGAGGACAGTACAGTGTGAATTGCGCAGGTTGATTTGAGCACAACATTTCATCCTCAAACGGACGAACATTCCGAGCGCACTAATCAGATCTTGGAGGATATGCTCCGTGCATGTGTCATAGACTTCGGAGTATCGTGGGATTCATTCTTGCCCCTTGCAGATTTCGCTTACAACAACAGCTACCAGTCAACCATTCAGATGGCTCCCTATGAGGCATTATACGGTAGGCGGTGCCGCTCTCTAGTTGGGTGGCTTGATCCAGGGGAGGCTCGGTTGTTTGGTACACATCTAGTATAGGATTCCTTGGATAAGGTCAAGATTGTTCGGGATCGACTTTGCACAGCTCAGTCCAGGAAGAAGAGTTATGCCGACTGTAGAGTTTGTGATGTTGTATTCATGGTTGGGGAGAAGTCGTTGCTCCGGGTATCACCCATGAAGGGTGTCATGAGGTTTGGAAAGAAAGGAAAGTTGAGCCCTAGGTATATCGGGCCCATTGATATTCTGGAGAGAGCGGGAAAGGTGGATTATAGGCTAGCGTTTCCACCAGGGTTATCAGCAGTTCATCCGGTGTTCCATGTGTCCATGCTCCGCAAGTACCAAAGCAATCCGTCCCATTTGTTAGATTTCAGCTCTGTCCAGTCGGACAAGGATTTGACTTATGAGGAGGAGCCGGTGGCTACTCTATCCCGGCACGTTCGGCAGCTGAGGTCTAAGAGTTATCCTTCAGTTCGAGTGTAGTAGAGAGGTCAGCCCATCGAGGCAGCTACTTGGGAGTCCGAGTTGATATGCGGAGTAGATATTCACATCTTTTCACCAGCTAAGGTACTTTTCTATGTTTTTTCGAGGACGAATGGTTATTTTAGAGGTGGAGAATGTGATGACCATATAGGTCATCTTATATTTTAGAACCTAATTCTGTGTTTCGAGGTCCCAAAAACCTTATTTTATCCTTTCTCGATTTACGTGCACAGTCTGAGTGTTCATCCGGAAGGCTTATATGATAAAAACTGATAAAAATAAGAATTTTACCTTATAAATTCATAAGTTTACTTCGATCAATGTTTTGAGCAAATGGACCAGGATCCATGTTTTGATGGTCCCGGTAGGTCCGTATCGTAATTTAGGACCTGGGCGTATGCTCGGAATAAAATTCAGAGGTCCCTAGCTCGAGTTATTGCTTTTTGTTGAAAATTGAAAGTTTGAAAGATTTATGATTTTTAAGAATCGATTGTTGTTTGAATTTATTGATATCGGGTTCGTATCTTGGTTCTGGTACCCGATACAAGTCCACTATAATTTTTATGACTTTTCTGTCGAATTTGGTCAGAAACAGAGTTGATTTGACGTGATTCGGACGTTCGGTTGTTAACATAGAGTTTTAAAGCTTTTCTGAAAATTGCATTTGAGTTGGTTTCCGATTCGTAATTCTAGGCGTTATTTTGGTGTTTTGATCCCGCAAGCGAGTTCGTATGATATTTTAGGACTTGTGTGCATGTTTGGTTTGGATCCCCAAGGGCTCGAGTGAGTTTCAGATAGGCTACGGGATGATTTGAACTTAGAAAGTCTAGTGTTTTGCTTCAGCTGGTGTCTGGTGTAGGCTTCTATGCGATCGTGTATGTCCAACCGCGATCGCGAAAAGGAAATTGGGACTGGGGGAAAAATACCCTACGCAAACGCAAGGTAAAGGACACGAAAGCAGAGCAGTGGGGGGACTAGCCTTCACGAACGCGTCAAACTTACGCGAACATGTAGCAGTAAATGGGATGGTCTGGGGGAACTTGAGGTTACACTAAGCGAACGGGGGTCCTGTCCCGGGAACACGGGTCCTATCCCGCGAACACAAAGGTCAGGAGGGCTCAACCTTCGCGAACGCATGTAGCCTCTTGCGATCGCGTAAGTCATTAGGACGCATCTCTTCGCGAACGCGAAAGTATTCACGCGAACACGATGAACACTGTCGCCCAGCTATTAAAAAATAGAACTCGAAACGGGAATTGGTCATTCTTTCAAAATTTTCAAAACCAAGAGAATAAATGCAATTTTTCCATACGAATTTCTTCCCCAATTTATTGATAAGTGATTCTAACCTACTTTCTTTCAACTACCCATTACATCTCATGAACTTTCAACCTAAAATCTAGGATTTCCATGGTGTAGAATTAGGAGTTTTTGCATAATTAGAATTTAGACCTCGAATTGAGGTTGGATTTCAAAATAAATTACATAATCAGGCTCGGGGGTGAATAAGTGAATTGATTTTGGTCCGAACCTCGGGTTTTAACCAAACGAGCTCGGGGTCGATTTTTGACTTTTAGGGGGAAACCTTGTAAAATTTAAATTTATGCATTGTAATTGATTTCTTTAGCAATATTTGATATTATTGAGCCGTTTGTAGATAGATACGATTGATTTGGAGGTGAATTGTAGAGGAAAAGTTGTAATTGAGCATTGAGTGTCCTGTGGAGCGAGGTAAGTGTTGTGTATAATCTTGACTTGAGGGAATTAGGAACACTCGACCTATTTGCTATATGAAATTCATGTGAGCGGCGTATATGTGAGGTGACGAGTACTTATGCGCCGCCAATTTGTCTGTTTTTGCCTGTTTATTTCTCGTTCTTCTCATATTGTCTCTTTCCTTGCATTAACTGTCACATATTCTACTTGTATTCACATGCCTAATTTCTAATTGTTAGACATCGTTTACTTCTGTTAATGGTATTAGTTATTCCATAGCTTCATTATCTCCTATTATTTTCTTAAGCTGGTTTATCGGTACTTTTATGGTGTGTTCTGAATTGGTCTCGTGGAGTAGTACCACTTATGTGAATTTTCATGGTGTGCATGCTTCCTATTTATTTTGTTTTGAAGTTTAAGTATCGTGAAGGGTTCTGTGATTTGAATTGTGAAGTTTCTGTACCTACTGAGTAATTGATATTAATATGGTGGGGTCGGGTTGCACGCTGCAACAGGTGGAATAAGGATGATATATTGAGGAGGAATAAGGGTGAATGATATTGTATGGTGGGATTCGGTTGCACGCTGCAACAGGAGTAATAATGGTGGATTATTTGGTGGAATACGAGTGAACTGTGATTGTGATATGGTGGGATCGGGTTGCAGCCGCAACACTTTTATTTATATTGGGTTGTTTATGCTATTATGAGGAAATAAGGAAGAAATATGATATGTGTGGTATAATCGGGTTGCGCGGCGCAACAACTTATGTGTTTATGCTTTCCATGCACTGTGTTAGCAGTACGATATTCTTATTTGCACTTATGGATTGATAGTATCTGAACGTTGTTGATTTACTTCTGAGAACTATAGTTATTCCCTGCAAGTTATTGCTTACTTCTATTTTTGTCTTCTTTTTCTGTTTTTGTTATTTATACTGCATAGAGGCTATATTGTGAGTGACCCGCCGTAGCCTCGTCACTACTTCGTCGAGGTTATGCTCGGCACTTACTTGTACATGGAGTCGGTTGTACTGATACTGCACTCTGCACTTTTTGTGCAGATTTTGGAGCTGGTCCATGTTGAGGTTGGCTGCATGACCCATCTGATAGGAGACCCAAGGTAGACCTGTCGACGTCTACAAGCCCTAGCGTCCCCTTCTATACCATTCATTTTACTGCTTTCTCTATTTCGAAAACAGTTGTATTTTTTTCAGACAATTATTTGTAGTAAAAATCTTAGAAGTTTGTGGATTGTAACTCCAGATTCTGGGTAATATATATATTTTGAAGTTGTTATATATATTTTCGCGTTCATTTTTACTCGTTATAGCTTATTTGTTGTTAATCACTAAGAATATAAAAGAATTGGCTAATGATTCTCTAACGTGGCTTGCTTAGCAGGTATAATGTTAGGCGTCATCACGGTCTCACGGTGGGACTTCCGGGTCGTGACACACGATGGAAACCAGCAACAGCAACCTTGAACTCGACTCTCGAATCCCTTTTAGCTTCAGCTGAGGGAACCCATTTTTTGCTGATTTTTGGTAAAACTCGGCAGCTGCGTTTGTGGGTGTTTGGGGTGGATTTTGGGGGTGTCTTGGATCTGATTTGGGGGACTGTCTTGGATCTCACTGCGTTTGTATGATTTTTAGGTTTATTTGGCAGCTGTTTAGAGGTACTTTTTAGGCTGGATTTTGGCAATGTTTTTGGAGTGATTTGCGGGTGTTCTAATGGAGAAGAATGGTGGGGAGCTATGGCTGTTTGGTGGTGTTTGTGGGTGTTTCTCAGCAGAGTTCGGAGCTGTCTTTTTTGGGGCGAAGAAGCTACTCTTTCTTAAGAAGAAGAAGAAGGCCGTTCCCCCTTTTTTTTTCTTTTTTCGTGCTCTCTGTCTATCTCAATCCGTCTCTCTCTCTCTGCTCTTTGTGCAAAGAATGTGTCCCTTAATTGTATGATGCGTGTGTTCTTCTTTAATTGTGTGAGTGAGTGGAATATATATAGATATAGGTATATGGATTAATTGGTGGTCAAGAAAATAAGAATATGCATGTACATATGAGTTTTGAGTAAGAATATATGAGTTGGTAAAAAAAAAAAATGGAAGAATCTTGTTAGGTAGAATTTTGGCACCGTTTCTTTTTCCCTTTTTTATTTATTAAAGTTAATCAAAATTAAAGATACTACACTAAAATTAAAAACTAGAAAAATATAAGAAACTATTAAGGAAAAAAGTTATAAAATTGTTAGTCTTACCAAAATTAGAGAAAAACATATTTTTGTGAATTTTCTTTTCTTTTGCAAATAAAACACAACTATTATCTAAAATGTGATTTTTTTTTGTATGATTTTTAATTTTATCTAATAAACCTAGCATAGTAGACTACTACTATTTCTATACATGATATAGTAAAATATCATTGAACATAATTATATGCAACTGAAGTAAATAAACATTGTTTATGACTATAAGCTATATGTGTGCATAGGAATATTAAGTGAGAGTAACCAAATAAGGTGTTCGGTACAATTTTTACGTTCTTACATCTCCTTGAATTGGAAGTCTCCAAATCGGTTACTATGCCCCAAATTGGTTAAAGGGATAAATTAATGTCTCTTATTTTATTCGAACAATACTTACCTAATAAGCTAATTTTGGATATTGAGTTAAGCTTATGGATCACTTTCCTCGAACGGATAAATAGTTATTTTCTTGTATGGTCTTCGGCGCAATCCACAACTCATAGGATAACGTTTTAATTAAGAATTAGACTCAAATTTCATTTTCTTCTACAAAAACACTAGTCATATCATCATAATCATTCACTTCAAATTATAGGAAAACGCCAGAACAAAATTTAGGTACTAAACCTTCCAAACTTCCCTTTGAATTTTCGTAAGGGATAATTGAACTTAGTTATTCATGTCTAACAGTTTCTAATTAGACTTTTACTACTTTGTAAGACTTCAATTTGAGAACTTTCCAACTCCAGCCACAGCTTTAAAAATACGACAACTTATCAACAAGAAGTGCTTAACCCCTGTTATAAGCCTATAATGATCAAAACTAAAATACTTTTTTCTCTTTTATTTGTAGTCATGCAGTGAACAGAGAACGAACTATTATTTCTTTTACTTAAGAACAAAGCTAGTTACTAAATCAAGATGTCATTCTTGCATACAGGCAATTACCTAGTCCCAAGTGATTTCTTTAATTTACAGCTCTTCACGACTTCACCTATTAATAGGATATATAAGTATAATGAAATTCATGTGCAAAAGCGTTCGGTCTTTGTAATTAATCACAATGAATCGAGTAAATTGACCATAGCACATGAAAAGAAAAGTGAAGAACACATACGGTAGCTCTTCAACATCTTACCTAAAATGAAGTTGACAATAATTCACACTAACATTTGCTCGCCTTCGATGGAAAATTTTGAAGTGCATGGGACTGCATTATCTAACTATTATGTGACGAATATATATATATATATATATATATATATATATATATATATATATATATATATATACACACACGCATGTATACTAATATGTGACAATTATTTTTCTGGTCCTCTACTTGTAAATTCTTGCAAAAATGATTTATTTGGAGTTAATTGTATGTATCCACAGTGTAAAAGGCATTTAAAGTTGTCATTAATCTGCGGCAACCAAAATTACGTATCATTTTTACCTGATTTCCAATTAATACATTATCTATAACTATAAATTATCTGATTATGTAAATATTCTATATTGTTTGTTAAAAAATCTTAAACTCGTTAACCAAAATATCACAGGAATCAGAATAGAGAAAAATTATCACTAACGAAGGGACCAAATTAAGTTGCAGTCATATATTATTTATTCATTTAATTTTAGCCACCTAGTTATTACGTGCCAATGTAGAAACTCAGAGAAGTGTATATATATGGCTCTTTAAGTCTACACAAGTACATCTAGCTCTCTAGAAAAGAAGAGAGAAAAAATGGAACTTCACAGTATCCTTGTCTTGTGCATCTCCCTTTTTTGCTGGTTCTTCTTTAAAACATATCTCCATTCTAAATCCAGAAAGCTACCTCCTGGTCCTACTGGTTTCCCCATAATCGGTTCACTACTAGAGCTCGGTTCAAAACCTAATCATTCACTATCCAACCTAGCCAAAATCCATGGCCCTCTCATGACTCTAAAACTCGGTTCAGTCATTACCATAGTAGCCTCCTCACCTGAAACAGCCAAAGAAATTCTTCAAAAACACGACAAAACATTATCAGCACGCACTGTTCCCGATGTTATCACCGCCCAACCAAATCCCGAAGCCACCATAGCTTGGGTCACAGGCGACAAGTGGAGAAACAGAAGAAGAATATGTAGCACACAAATGTTCACTAACCAAAGACTCGATTCTCTCCAAGAAATACGTCACGGGAAGGTTGCACAACTAGTGAATCATATGAGAAAGCAGTGTCAAAGCGGTGCAGCTGTTGACGTAGGACACGTTGCTTTCGCGACGACGTTGAATTTAATGTCGAGCACTATTTTCTCTATTGATTTGGTTGACCCGGAATTCGAGACGGTTCAAGAGTTTAAGGATTTCGTTGGGATAATCATGGAGGATTCAGTGAAACCTAACTTGTCTGATTATTTCCCGATTATACGGTGGCTTGATTTACAAGGAGTGAAACGTCATATTAAGCCAGCATATTTAGGGTTGCATGAGATATTTGACCAACTAATTGAGAAGAGAGTAGAAGATAGAGCATCAGGAACGAAGAAAGCAGGAGATTTCTTGGATGTACTTCTTGATCAATGTGAGGAAGAAGGGTCTGGATTTGATCGCC